>JACDRP010000133.1:0-128484 GCA_013841185.1 Hycleus phaleratus
ATTATTGGTAATTGATAACAAAACGACTTTGTAAAATAATTCTCTGCAAAACTACAATATTATCTGAATATCACCTAGAATTTAATAATTGAAATTTTTTAATTTCTAAATTTTCTAAATCGGAGCTACTTTTAGTTTGCCAAAAATTCTCTCCTATTTGCGAACGCAGTCCGCTTACTGTCATTTAACTGTCAAAACTTGCGCCCTCTGTACGGTTTTCGATGAACTATTTCCTAACCTCAATTCGTCCAAATTAGTCGACCAATTGATTAGATTAGTTTTAATTATAAATATTGAACAACAATGTAATATAGCGGCATTTAAATTAATTCTAATTTGTTTAATTTTTCTAGTTGAAATTTAAAATAATGACGGATATCCGTATATTGGGCGCTTAAATGTGCGTTCATTGTCGGCTCCGTTTTCGTATGTCTTCTCGGATCCTGGCCCCATTCATCCAACAACAACAAGAGAAAACCGCAAAAATGGCCCGAGCCGATACTTTGTGCAATCAGTCGCTATTAGAGGCCGGTGATCGTACAATTGAACGTCCAATTGGTGAGCCAGGTGATGTTAAAACGCAATTCGTCACTAGAGAAGGTACTTATCGTTTAATGACGTTGAGTGAATATTCGCGTCCGAATCGCGTTGGTTATCAGCCACAAGGCCAGACGCCACCGCAAGTGCGAGTCTCGTTAGCCACGCTACCCGATCAAGGCGAGAGGATTTGTTTCAATCACGGCCGAGAATTGTACGTTTACGTTTATAAAGGAATTAAAAAGGCAGCTGATTTGAGTAAACCGTTGGAGAAGAAAGTGTACAAAGGAACAAATCCAACGTGTCACGATTTCAATTTAACGTCAGCCAGTGTTGATAGTGTTAGTTTATTAATTGGTTTTAGTACCGGACAAATACAGTTAATCGATCCTATAAAAAAGGAACTAAATAAATTATTTAACGAAGAACGATTGATTGATAAAAGTCGGGTAACGTGCTTGAAATGGGTACCGGGCAGTCGATCGTTATTCCTAGCCGCACACGCCTCAGGCCAACTTTACGTTTACAACGAAGAACTACCGTGCGGTTCGGCTGCACCGCATTACCAACCGTTTAAAGCCGGCGAAGGTTTCAGTGTTTGCACCTGTAAAACGAAATCGACAAGAAACCCGCTATTCCGATGGTTATTAGGCGCCGGATCGGCAATAAACGAACTAGCTTTCAGTCCGAACGGCTCCCAACTGGCCGTCGTCTCCCAAGACGGTCTATTACGCGTCTTTCAATACGACTCAATGGAATTATTAGGCACGGCACGCTCATATTTCGGTGGTTTACTGTGTGTCGCTTGGTCTGGCGATGGGAAATTGATAGCCGTCGGCGGTGAGGACGATCTGGTTACTGTATATTCGCTGGAACAAAAACGGGTGGTTGCCCGTGGACAGGGGCATCGGTCTTGGGTGGCGGCAGTGGCGTTCGATTGGTATTTAGAAGCTGAGAATTGTTATCGTTTGGGATCTGTGGGGCACGATACACAATTGTGTCTGTGGGAAATACCGGAAGATGCGTTGTTAACGCTACCCCGGCCGAGGGTTAAAAGGCGTTCAGATCCGTTACAGTTAGTCGGGACGCCGGCTTGTCCGCGTTTAGATGAGTGTCCAATATTGGAGCCTTTAGTGTGTAAGAAAATTGCTCATGAACGTTTAACGGCGCTAGTATTTCGGCCGGATTGTTTTATAACAGCGTGCCAAGATGGGTACGTTTACACCTGGGCGAGACCACCTTCCTAGATCTTTTTATAATCTACATTTTCTACTCGGGACTAAATCGATAATAATATTAAATAATGTGAATATTGTGTGTTTTGCAGAAAAAATGTATTTATAGTTGGTGTGCCTGTTCTCAAATATTTTAAATAAAACTTTTTCGATGATTGTTTCAAGTAAAATCCCAGTTTAAACTATCATAGAATCATTTTATTATCAATACGCTAGAAATTAAACAAAATGATGCTTATCAGTTTGAGTTAATTCAATCAAAGCTTCATAATATTGTTCGGGTTGTTTGAATCTATCCACCCACGATTGAATCATACCCTCCAAACTCTGCTCGTAAGTCTGCAATTTAACCCCACCAGACTCATCTAAACTCGTATTGGATTGTATGAAGATCTTTCTAGGTTGTTTATTTGCTAAAATAATCGACCTCCAACTCAACCACGGTTCATTAACTTCCGAATAATGATTGAATAATTGTTGGGCAGCTTCCACATTAGCTGTAGCTTTATAAATCTGCAACTGCAACAAGAAATGACCAATTGCACTCCTACCGGCGCCTTTAATAGCCGAACGATCTAATGTGACAAGAAGATCGCTTTCTGTCGGTTGGGAAACGGTAACGACGCCGGCTTGGATCAAAACTCGAGCCAACACGAAACGGGCCTGGAATTTTTCTATCAATAAACATTAAAAAGATGAGAATTGGACAAACTTGAGCGTGAGCTTGTAGCCATCCGCGGCCAGGCTCCCAAGTTTCTAAAGCTCGCCCAACGCCATTCCAGATCAACGATAACCAATTCACATACAGAACATCGTCGGCTTCTTGGCCTTGATGTCCGAAAATCGCTAGAATCGACGGTTCTAAACTCAAATACAATCCGACAGCTTCAGCGCGACATTCCTCATAAGCCGAACTTAACGGGCCGAATTTTCCATCGTAAGAATCGCCAGGTTCGTAATACGAAGACGGCGGTTTTCCGGTTAGCGGATCCAGAAGAGAATTGGCGAAATTGAGAGTACCGTCGTTTTCACGGCGTAGTAGTTTCCCGGAACCGTGTCCGAGTAATTCGTGTAGACCGACTTGTAATTCGAATGAAGCAACACGCCATTTTTGCATCAATTCCGAATCGGATTCGTTAAGGAATGGTGTAACGCTCATTTGATAACTAGCCGGAATTACGTTACCCAAAGAGACATTTTTGAAACCTTCCGTCTGTCTGATATCATCATCTACAATTAAATTCGATTAATTTCGATTTTTTTAAAGAGATTTTAACAAACAATTCGGAATGTTGATGCCGGCTGGAATACCACTAGAAGCGAATGTTAGAACGTCCAAAGATGTAAAATCGGGGCGTAAGAATCGGTCTTTTTCGAAGCCTTTCGACCAGGGTAGCAACGGTAGGAATTCTTCGGCTTTTTCAACGAGTGTTGTGAATTTCGTCGACATAGCTCGATTTACAACAGCAACGAAACCCTCAAATTCGCCGCGTACACCGGCCGGATCTCGGTAGGTTTCAATGAAGCCGATATAGGTTTCAACAGCCGGCCCTTTGTCTTGTATCCAATATCTTGAACCTTGTTTGTGATCGTTCAACGATCCGGTTATAAACGATTGTGAATATGATGTTAACATATTTGATTGGGTTTGATTGGCGGCATATTGGGCTGCCTGTTCTAAATGTTGGGCAATTTGACCGATTATCGGCGAGTAATCGCCTTTCGTTAAACGATAAGTTATATTTCCGATTGTTTCCCGTTTGATTTCACCCGTCTCTTCTGATGCTAAACGAATCTCGAATTCGATCTAAAACCAAATGATAGAAAACAATAAAGAGGAGAAATAAACGGAATACTTGGCCGTTATTTTCAATTTTAAACAATCTGGTGTTATAACACTCGATTTGGTTCGATTTCATCCAATCTTGCACGATTTTATTGTCGTCAGGCGTACAATTTTTCGACAAGTACGTTGTAATACCCTGTGGAGCGTAGCCTAGACAGGTTTTACCAGGATTTAGATTATAAATTGGGTCTTTTAATTCGCCCCATAACGCCTCAAGTTCGCCCCAAATCGGGCTAATCTTCAATAACTCTTCCAGGCGGTTCTCCTCAATGTTTGGAATAAATTTCGAATCGCCAAAACCCTAAAATTGAAACCCCATTACAACTCAATTATACCAAAAAAATTGATCGAAACTTTATAATTGCCAGCGTTACTAAATACGCTACAAGTATAAACGAGAAATCCCTTAATTTCATCTTCTGTAAAGCCGGATTTTGAGGCTTTCGAGACGAATTCATTGGGCGGCTGGGCCGAGAATAGTTTGTGTAATAAAACAAATATCGGCCCCGATTCCGGACTGGTTTGAAGGAAAGTTATCAAACCACCAATCCACGACGCCTTACTAATATGATGAGAATACAGTTTCTCCTGTTCTGATAAACCATTAAAAGCCGATTCTACTTCTAACGTAACTATCGGCTGGTCTAACGGTAGAATAAACTGCGATTTATCCACTTTACCATCCATATTTTCTTTATTCAATTAAAAACGTGGCGGAAACTAAAGGAAAATTGATAAAATCGAAGGAATTAGTTTAAAAAAAGTGAAAATCAAACAAAGGAAAATTACTGCAGTAATAAAAAAATTAGAGTGAGGTTAAGCAAATGTCAAAAATGACAGGCGCAATGTTGCCATATGTAGCTACAATATGTTTGTATAACTGGTTGTCTAAATTTTAGCGTAATTCGACTAATTTATATCATTTTAATTGATAACGATCCCTCGAGTTCTCATGGGTATATCGGTGAATCTATGGGGTGTAAATGGGGGTCGTTCGGTTTAATTGTCCAGCAGGTGAATGTTCCAGCCGATAAGCAGTGATAACGTATGATATTTATCAAATTATAGAGGGATGAATATAATTGAGGGTATAAATTTGGTGTTTTTCATTTTTATTAAACAGTTTTTTGTACATTTAAGTGTCACAAAATTGGGGCAACATTAGTTTTTATAGAATAAATAAATAAATATTTGTACAATTGTTGGTTAAATTAAAGTTAGAGAAGAAAGCATAGATTTTAGTTATTTAAGAATATTACAATTTTCTTCTATTCAACATCGATTTTTACATCTTTGTCACAATCATCACAATCGCTATTTTGGGTTTGCTCATCAACATCAACGAAAACACCAATCGGTTGATGGATATTACTACAATCAATTGTCGGTGGTGTTTTTATTCGTTTATCGGGTTTCTTCAACAATTCCTCAATTGAATAGGGATTCTTCCGTTTATTCGCTTCTTTATTATCGGCATTATCACCGTTAATTGTCACCATTTGGTCCTTATCGTCGGGATTCTGGGTCGGATTGTTCGGCGGGTGATAAGGTACGATCAGATTCGACCACGATGTGCTTGTCGGTAGCGCCTCAATTGGATTATTTGTCGTTATGTGCAATTGATGGTGCAGTGCAGCTAGACGATTACTCGAAAAACTCGACTCGTGTAGTGGGAAATACGATAACGAATTCGCTAGTGTTGTTACAGTTTTCGGGTACAAGTCGCTTTTAAATAAGCTATCTGCAATTTTAGAGATTTATCAAAAGAAAATCAGCAATTTGTTGTTAATGAAGCCGAACCACACAACGGCAAAAAACAGAAAATATGATGACCGTAATAAATATTAAAACAAGTCAACATCAGGTAGATTTACCTGGATGTGGTGTTCTTGGTTGATGTAAAATTTCCGGTGGTGGATCGGGCCAAACACCGCTATTTCGTAAAATTCGATTAACCGAACTAACTGATGGTATATTGTGCGGTTCACAAACACGTTGCGATATCAATTGCTCCCTTATTTCCCATGCAAACATACCTGGATTCTCCTGTTTGAAACGTAGAATTTTCTTCACAACCGTTGGCGTTGCCACTTGCTAACAATAAAGAGAAAAATTAGTTGAAACCGTTTTTGTTGTTTAATTGTTTTATGATGTGAAGAGTTGCGGTTGGCGGAAACTTGACCAGATGGATGGCCTGATAAACGGGGTGGTTGTGTCATTATTACAAACAATAACGGTCGTAATGTTGATGAAACACGCGCACTAATTTCAGTTTTATTTATTTATTCGATTCGTTTTTCTAAATAGATCCATCATTTAATTGTAGACGACTTTACAATAATCAATAAGAAAATTGTGTGAACGTCAATAAAAAAGTAGCAGACAATTAACGAGAGCTAGTTTGTTATAATAACACGCAATGATGGAACAGTTTTTCCTTTTCCTTGGAATACTTGTTGATTTTATCGTTAAATAAAAGTAAATACCAATACAATATTTTCGTTATCATTATTCTATTTTAAATATTAATATGGTAGTGTTGATGAGGGTGGATAATTCAAAGAACATTCGCAATAATGAGTTTCTAATATACAATAAAACGCGATCATGTTTACATTGAACGAATAGATGATGGGGTGAGTTGATTAAGGGAATTATAGGAAACGTTTTGTCATAGTCCTGATAGTGGTGGTAGTTGTAGTAGGATAACATGCATGCAGCAGGACTATCACGTCGCCATCTCATGTCAACAATACTGTTGTCTATGTAAAGGATAAATACAACCACTCTGCCATAATATTTTATACACCAACATCGATCATGTCCCATTTATTAAAAAACTATGACAATAATGATAATAATGGGGAAGAAAACGTGTAATTATCCTGTGTTTTTATACATTGTAACAATAGTCAGCTATGATTTTATGTCACCTCTTTATGAGCGCTCGTTAATAATTGCAACAATGACAACAAGTGCTGGACATTTTCGAATTTAATTGCAATAAAAATCCAACAAAATTCCACCCCAAACCATCAATTCGCGCGAATTTGGCACTCAGTTCTCGTAACTTCTTGCCCGAAATTGGCAGTTTTCAGACAAACTCACTGAAAATACTCGAATTTATTATTGTCCAAAACTGGCAGTTTTCAGGAAAACCTACTGTGAATTCTCAAATTTTGTTCAACATTTTAGAAAATTTTGTTCGAAATTTAAGCAAATTCTGATCCTAAACCATGAATTTACGGGAATTTTGTTGCCCAAAATTGGCAGTTTTCAGGTAAACCTACCGAAAAGATCGGAATTTTGGTCGAAATCTTAGCAAATTTTGATCCTAAATCATCAATGTACAAAAAATTTTGCACTAAATCCTCGTATCTGGGCAATTTTCAGGAATCCATCAATTTACGCGAATTTTTCACCAAATTCCTATATTTTGTTGCCCAAAATTGGCAGTTTTCAGGAAAACCTGCTGAAACACTCGAATTTTGTTCGAAATCTTAACAAATTCTGAATAATTTACGCAATTTTTTTATTAAATTTCGGTACCTATCTTATTTTTAAAAATTGGCAGTTTTCAGGAAAATCTGCCAAAAAAATTGTCAAATTTTGATCGAAATCTTAGCAAATTCTGATCCTAAATCATCAATGTTAAAACTTTTTTGCACCAAATCCTTGTATCTGGGCAGTTTTCAGGAATCCATCAATTTACGCGAATTTTTCACTAAATTCCTGAATCTTGTTCCCCAAAATTGGCAGTTTTCAGGAAAACCTACTAAAAGTAGATACTCGAATTTTGGTCGAAATCTTAACGAATTCTGATCAATTTACACGAATTTTGCACTAAATTCCCGTGCCTTGTTGGCCAAAATTCGCAGTTTTCAGGAAAACCTGCTGAAAGTACTAGAATTTTGTTCGAAATTTCAACAAATTCTGACCATTTTATGTACGCGAATTTCGCACTAAATTTCTGTATCTTGTTGTTCAAAATTGATTGAAAATACTCGAATTTCGTTCGAAATCTTGACAAATTCTGATGAATTTACACCAATTTTACACTAAATGCTCGTGCTTTATTGTCCAAAATCGGCAGTTTTCAGAAAAATCTACTGGAAATACTCGACTTTTCGTCGAAATCTTAGCAAAGTCTGCTCTTAAATCATCAATGTACACAAATTTTCCACTAAATTCTCGTATCTTGTTGCACAAAATTAGCAGTTGTCAGGAAAACCTGCTGTCAATACTCCGATTTTGTTCGAAATCTTAGCAAATTCTGTACCTAAACCATCAATTTACGCGAATTTGACGCTAAATTCCTGTATTTTATTATCCAAAATTGGCAGTTTTCAGGGAAGTTTGCTGAAAATACTTGAATTTGAATTCGAAATCTTAGCAAATCCTGATTTTGAACCATCAATTTACGCGAATTTTGCTCTCAACTCCAGAATCTTATTGGCCAAAATTGGCAGCTTTCAGAAAAACCTGCTGAAATACTTGAATTTTGGTCGACATGTTAGCAAATTCTGATCTTGGACCACCAATTTACGCGAATTTTTCACTAAATTTCCGTATCTTGTTGCCCGAAAGTTGCACTTTTCAGGAAAACCTGCTGAAAGTAGTCTAATTAACAAATTCTGATCAATTCTCGTATCTTATTGTAATTTGGCACAATTTTGTTCAAAATGGAGTTTTCAGCAAAATTCGCCCTAATAAAATTTTAACCGAACAAATTTAGAAACGGCGTCAATTGTATCGTTTCGTTAATTTGTTTATGAAATAACTCAATGAACCGTGGTAAAATTAATTAAGCAGAAATAATAATTATTACACCACTTTCATATTTTATATAATTTGTTCTATTTGAAGACATTATCCATTATATTCTCTGTATTGTAATGACACTACATTTAACACTTTTACAATTCATGTTAATTAATACGAAATAAAATCGTTATAACAACTTATTATAATTGAGAAAATCCGATTTCTCTCTATCCCTCTCTTAGCGCATTTCTCAAAATTAATGACTTCCTTATAAATATTTAATATGATTGTAGAGATTGTCAATCTAGTTATATATTTCTCTAGAAATTTCTTTGATTTATTCATTTTAAATATAAATAAGCGAAATTAAATTGATAATATTGTAACAATTATCGAATGAGAGAATTAAAAGACCGCAAATATACCTTTAATTAAGCGGTATTTCTCTTCGAATTGCTGTTTTAATAGTTGATTATTAGCTGGTTTTATTGTCGATTATAAAGTATCTCTCAATATAGCAATCAATCGTTTAATTTTATCGCGATAATATTTCATTATTGTTTTAATAACGATTTGTTTACATTGTCGAGATTACAGGTGGTTAGATTTTCAAGTGTTAGTTATTCTGGTAGCCCAAAACAAACAGTAGGCGCGAAAATTTCCACATGGTGTTAATAACGATGATAATTAGTCCGATATTTGTTTTGATAAAAAAAATAAATCGTGAAATTACCTTCGTTTTGGAACCACCAATTGAGCCCGGCCGAATCGAGCCGGTTTCATAGAATCTGGTTAAGATTTTCGATACACAACCGTGCGATACCAGCAATTGTCTTGATATATCGCAGGGCCGGACTCCCAACAGTGCCAATTCAACAATACGCCTGCGGACGCAATCCGGCAATGGGCGGCCATTAACGAAAACACCACCTAATTGATTAACGCCGGCCTGGCCTGCAACATGATCAACAATGATAATAATCAAAGATTGGTTTTATTTATGGTTAAATCATTAAGATTAAGAATGGAGGAGATTCAGAGATTGGTTGCAATTATTAACAAATCAAGAGGAACACCTGCATTTTCGGGTTGTAATAGTGTCATTGTGTTCACGTGTGTACATGTCACTACCAGGTGAATTTCAACCTTCGAGTCTAATTGCAGACAATCAAATTACAGGTTTGTATAGGCGGGCCAAAAAATTTTGGTTAAGAATCAATCGGACCAATTAGATGTTGTACTCGTTAGTAAATCATCAATAAATCAATGTTCGTCCGCAGGATGAGCGATTTTTATCGGTTGTCGCGTGCTCGCCAGAATCGCTCAAATGAATTCAACACGCTGCCAAAACAAAAACGAATACATTCGAAATTAATCCGATAGTACGTGCACATAATTGGACAACGTCCAAGTCGTCCAAATTAGAGACAACGTAAAAAAGCCTGTAAGAGCATCTAATAGAGAAGAATTTTCGGCAAACACTGAGGGGCAGGTGTCGACTTACCGAGCGCACGCAAAATTGCCTTTTAAGTGGCCCTCCAAATCCGGACTTACAACAACAAGGGAGCCCTCCAGGACGGGCAGTTGTCGAATCCGAACACCCTTCGAATAATTTCAATTTAATTGTATTTTTCCCGAAAATCGCACAATTTCAATACATCTGCACAATTTCAGGCCGAATTTATGCAGATTTAATCGTGACAAAATACCGATTTCGATTCAATTCTAAAATCTTGGCGTGCAGTTTTATTCTTCGCAATTTAGAACCGGTTGTCGTCCACGATTTTATAATTTTTACCTGATTAAATTCGATTTTTTTCCATATTAATTTCGTGCGGTAAATGCAAGAAACCGCGAAATGTTGATGGGAAATAACTCAACTAGCCGAAGGTTTTTTTATTACACCGACTTTCCCACACGGACAATTTAAAATTTTAAGACTCCATTTCTGGTAAATTCAACGAAATTGAACGGAATTCAATAATTCCGCCCTCGATTTGATGGACGGCTTTATGGAATTGTATGACAAGAGAAATGTGGACTTGCAGATGGCTTAAATCGGCTATATTTTTTCCGTTTAACAAATGTCAAATCCGGTGGATTCTTATCGTATGTTTATTTATATTATCAGCCCAATTGCTTCATTTCGGTAGACTCATTCAACGTTTCAGATATGAGTTATGCGTTGTATTTGTTCGCATAATTGGACCAACTTTTGCTTATTAATATTGATGGCGTGCAAGTCCTGCAGGATTCTAAAAGACCGGTGATGAGTTGGATGTTTATATAGATGAATAATATAGCAATGTCTTGAGAGAATATAAAATTGAAACCGTGTAGGTTGCATTTAAACTACTTACAACGGCATCATTAACAATTACCGGTGGAATTGCAACCGGCAATTATCGTGAATTTTCAATTTTAATACAGAATTTATTAGCGATTATGCCGGATTTAGCTAAATTCTAACTAAATCATCGCCGGTTATTATTGAAATGAGACCGTTTGGAAATTATAAACTGTTCTGGCGATTACCCGACAACCTAGTGTCTATTACATAATTAAACTGGTAGAATTTGTGCTTGAAAAGCTATTTGTTGCGGTTATCATTGATTTTTTGCCATTACTCTTTCCTGTACGACCATTAAAAGACAATAATAGCAATGTTGATGGCGACTTACCGGTATGGGGCATCTTCCTGCTTTGGATGTTTCACAAATGATCAAATGACCTAAAACAACATTTTTAAATTCTTATATAATTGACGTATTTTCTCTACCTACAATATAGATTTATTTGAAAAGAAAAATTACCAAGCGGTTCAGATTAAAATGCGTGCTGTTTGATGCAAATGAGTACTAACTACCAGAATAATTTGGCATGAACACGTCGCGCTTATGATTTTGATTTACATTAATTTCATATTTTTCAACATAAAACACAATCAATATTTAAATTATTCATGCACCCGCTTTAATCGTAGGTATACCAACATACCCGACCGAAAACAAAACGAAAAACAACTAGAAATAGAAGTACAAAATTCCGGTTTATTCTTGTTTTAATCTATGATTGGAACATCTTAATTACGCGATAATATAATGTACGGTTTGGACAACATCCAGGTGGCCTCCAGTGTGATTATATCGATGGTTATATTACAATAAACAGAACCCGGGAGCTAATCAAATATCAATCATAATAGTGGACATAACAATAATGAAACCGATGGAGATACCCTGTTATAAATAATTCAATTATTGAAATCTTCGGATAGGTATACGGGATAGGCACAATCGTCGCCACTACTACTTAATATCAACTGTTGTTGTTTACCTGCCGCCAACTACTGGGTGGCTTCATTACAACATTGTTATCATACAACCACGACTATTGACCGGTTATAGCCCATCTGTAATCGGTTATAATAACAGTTAAAACATCTTTAATCTCTCTATTTTTCGATTAAAATCGACGCCCTGCTGGCTATCATGTTAATTAATTCGATTTTATGAAATTTTTCCTTTAGCCAGGCATCGCGACGGACATCCTGGCGTGAGCGTGACGTTGAACCGTTAGCGAGCCTCGAGATGTAAATGTCGCCCAACTTGACCACCGATTAAACGAATTAAAAACCCTCTTATTTCGCATATAGCCACACGCGGTTCTCTAAACCGACCAGAAAATTAGGAAAACCATGAATAAATAATAATAATAAGTGGCACGCGTGCATTTTCGGTCGAATTTATTCAGAAAATCAACAAATCGTGAAACCACAAACGAATTAATCGAAGATTATATTTAGAAAAACCAAAGTTTTATTGTTGGTAGGTTTCGTGATTTTATGTGCAAAAATTATTGGTTTATTGTTGCATATTAAATGGCCGTACAATTTTCGTTTTTTTATGCCGGTATGTAATGCAAAATTTCAAGTTTATTGTACGTGAATTAAGCCCCATTCAAGCTATAGTGTTTATCGTAAACATTTATCTTAAATTATTCAAACAATTTACATAAACACGAATTTAATTATTGTAGCAAATCGGAAAGGATTCGACACCTCAACCGGTTTTATTCCAGAAAACGATTCCCGATAAACTCCCAAAAATTTCCGCAATTAATTCGAGAAAAACGATCAAAATTTACCTGCAAATCAAGCTCCACTACAATCCCCAAGGGTGGTTTACTACAACTTTATAACGTCGGTTTATGGTTATTTTTCAGTTTAGTGGCTTGTTTTTCAGTCGTTGAGATGGTTCAGGACACGGTGTATTGGTTGCCGTAACGGCGTACGACATCCACGCTACTGAAACTGGTGGCGGTCACTTTTCTGTATCAGTCTTGAAGGCATGTGCGTACATCGAAGGGTCGTGTTCCATCCCGCCCCTTTGCCACAACCACAATACATTTTCAGTTAACACCTCCTCGACAAATTCACCATTTCAGCAACAACACGTATATTTTCGTTTACGAATTTTCACCTGAAATAAATTTAAATATTTGGAAATACTGGAGTAATTTTAGTTAAATTTCTAGTGTTAGCGGCCGAGAATCGAGTTTATTTGCGGCTATTGTGTCGAATTGTGTGATAAAATAACGGAATATCACTGATAACAGGACAGTAAACTTGTTTTGGTGTGTGTATTGGTGAAGAGCTTTTGCGAAAGCTCTCCGAACCAATGCGTGAAGGCAAAGGGGCACGCGCAACCAATAGAAACCACGTATCCATTAAACAGATGAACCAATAATGTTTTCTTGTTGATTTCGTTAGAATGACGCAGACGCTTCTTTCTCTTATCAATATCATCACCACCATCATCATCATTATTTCCAAATAATAATAATAATGATAATAAACAAGGTCTACTATTATCACTAAATTAACACAAAAAACAGGAGATAATCGATTTCTAATCGCGAATTTTAAAATCGCTTAGTATCAAAACAACAATAAAACATGAACCATCAATTAGAAATCGAACAAAATCGTAAAAATTTTAAAAAAATTACAAAAAATACGCGTGTACCATTCAGCGATTTACCGGTGAATTCCGCCAATTGCAAAAATTCGTCGAGTGATAAGCGGAAATCGCGAATTTCCCCAAACGATAACGGCAATGGGGAAATTTTCACAAACGCCAAACAATTCTTCACCGACTTAGAATTGGAGAATTTATCGATCTTGAAAAGTCTGCATGTGGACGAAATTCGGAAGACTTTCCCAGTTATCCGCGCGAATTTTCACCACCACCAGCGAACGACCAGCGAATCAACCCCCAATCAATCCGGTGGGTATTTCCGGCAACTTTGTGGTCAATTTTAACGGTAATTTGCAGATATTTTGGCTTGTTTCAACGAAATTTACGATGATCTCGACTATATTAAGGTGCGTATTAAATAATTGGTTGATCGTCTGTTTATTTTATTGTCAAATTCGAGGACGATTATCTGAATGTTCTAACGAACGAACTCGAATATGCCCAACAAGAGAGCCATTTACGCAAAATGATCAAACAGAAACACCGCATTTCGGTCGTCAATTGGCTGGTTGGCGTTCAACAATTCTTAAATTTATCCGAAATTTGTCTGCATCAATCTGTGCGTTTATTCGATCGAATTTTGATAGAAAACAAAACGAATTTGGCCGGTTATCAGTTGAAAGCCATCGTGTCGTTGTGGATAGCGAATAAAACGATTAATCACAACAGAATTACGGTGAGTAAAATCGGTTAAGGTTAGTTGGAATTGGAGAAATACGAGAATTTGAAGGTTTCCAAAATTCACGCCATTTGCGATTCTAATTACACACGTCAAGAGATTATCGAGTGCGAATTGGAAATTCTACAAACGGTTAAATTTGATTTCTACCAAATCGAACCGTTGGCAATTCTCTATTATTACTTTAAATTTCTTGGACTAGAACACGCGAAGGTAATTCCAACTATTTACTAATTAATCTAATTATCAATTTGTAGGATTTATTTATTTACGGACAATTTCTATTAGAATGTAGCCTATTATTTATCGAATATTCAGCTTTCTATCCCACTATTATTGCAGCGATAATTATGTGTTTAATTTTGAGGAAATTCCAAATCAATTGCGACAATTTTCTAGAATTCATCGACAATCATCTACTACCAAAACCGGAACTTTTACAATTATCGAAGAAATTCGAAAGACGCTTCAATTTCATGAAAGACACCCAATTATGTCCGGAAATAATGAGGAAATATAGCCGAGATGTTTATTCGAATATTGCCAATTTATTATGAATGTAGTGGAAAATAAAAACAATAAATTCGACTTGTGTTTGATTTTTATCGCGATTAGTCCACCTAGCATTTTGCGTTAATTTGAAACAATAAACGGCCAATCCAACAGCCACAACCACCAAATTTCGTTCTCTTTTAACATTTGTAACCCTCTAATTGATGTGTTAACTGGTTCTAGATAGCAATAATACTATTTACAACTAAAACAGCTGACAATAATTGAGACTCTCGTACAGTTCTTATCATTCATTGATCATAATATAAATTTATTATTAAAGTACACGCATTGTTATTAATGAAGAAGGGCTAGCGGGCGGTGAGGATCCACAATGGACGTATTCAGTTCGTTAATTATTAATAATCGACGAAATCGGGCGCTATCGCTAATTATCTACGAACTATAAACACAAGATGTATCGTCGTTGATATTTGTAACTATATTTGATTATATATTATGGATCTAATTTGTTTTAATGGGAAATATCGACGTTCTAGTTTGTTCATTTAACAGCCAAATCGTTCAAGAATTCGCTCTAAAAACAAAACGAATTGATTTCTGGTATTAGTCGTGAAAAGGAGACGATTTGAGTAGGATTTCCATCACTAATCATCGAGTTTTCTCGCGTTTTTCGCCACCGAATCGTAAAAATTTGACACTCATGGTTTTTTGAAATTAATTTCGGCTTTATTCTCGTTAATTCAAGCGGGTGTAGCCAATTTTGAGACGTTGAGTGTTCATTTCCAATCTGATGGTTTCAAAGGAGCGAATTTGGTCGTTTTTGAGATCAATTTTTGGGCCCAAATCGGGGCTGGAGCGCTAGAAAATGTCGCCTAAAGCAAAAATTCTGTATATTGCTATCAAATGCTGCTATTTAACTTTCGAAAATATTCTAGAGGGAGCTTTCTAAATTTTCAGATATTACAAACTTTAATATTTCTATCGAGGGGAATTTTCTTTAGCCCGATTTTTAAACATTCTCTTGATTCTCAACATTAATCATCGGTTTTTCAAACGAATTTTGCGTCATAATTGTAAAAAAGGAGCAATTTTAGGTCAAATTTCATGAAAAATCGTGGTTTTTAATCACTTTTTGCTGAAAATTTTCGAAATGGACTAGATTTTTAAAAATTTCTTAGCAATTTTTAACAAATTTGTCTACTAGATCATCTTAAAAAGAGGCTTTTCATATTTATCGAGTCCAAATTTTGAGATTTTGAATCTACCCAGTGGACCACTCAAAAGTACCCATAGATTGAAGATGGTGAGCAATTCGGAGATTTATAAGAGGTCCTCAATGAACAGCTCACGAAAAATCGTCCAAAAAGGCCTTCTTTGGGTAATATCGCAATCACAATGCCAAACAACGAACTCTTAATCGTTTTACGCATGCAGTTGGTTGGTGGAAATCGCGACATTGCCCCAAAGAAGCGCTTTTTGATCGACTTTCCGATTAAGAAAATCCTACAAGTTCTCGACTAATGAGACTCGCCCACTACAAATGTCGCTCTCCCAAAGATGGCGTCCGAGCCGGCCCTGGATCAAACGGAAAGTTTCTCAATCTAGTGGAATATAGACACTTTTAGATTAAATTTACGACGATCTTATTGACATTAAAAACGATTTAACATTACCACGATCACAACTACTGTGGGAAATATATTTACCATCAGAATTGTGCTGGTATTTCCTTAACAAATAAACATTAATAGCAATAGCCAAGTAGAATATCACTAAACTAATAGAGATAACTCTTTAATTCGTTCGTTTCCTCTTCAAATAAATCAAAGAAAGACTCGATTCGTGTAGAATAAAAGCGAAAAAATCGACAATTATCCGGTGAAACACCACAGTCCATCAAACACCCTCTCAGTGCAGGATAATTACCCGATGTGTAATTTTCGTGCGTCAACAAACCCTGTCTCCCCATCCATCCATCCATCTAGTCACCCATCCAAACACACATAGAAACCAATAATTCTCGATTACAATGATAGAGGGTCAATCTCGAGGGTGACATTACGTATTATTCGGTGATAATAGGACTGTTTACCATTTCGAGGGTTGTATTATTGAATAGATTCTAGACTGATACTTGTTATAGTGTAATATAGAAAAATAAATGATCCAAATCGTTCCTTATCATTATAAATAATTTTCGATTAAAATTATTGTAAAAGAAAATTATGGATAGAAACAAAACATCTGCTAGTTTGTTGTTTGAATTTTAGTTGTTATCTCGTTCATCCCCAATAACAACCACAAATATTTCGTTCTAATTGAGCCTTCGTGCGCTGGTTTTAATTGCGTTAAAATTGCAGAAATAGAGCAAATATTAAGATTTCAAACACGCCAACCCGAATTTCAATAACTAATATTTGAAAATTGTACAATACGAAATTCAATTAGTCTAATTGGCTATTGTTCTGCGCGATAATTTCACAAACGGGCGAAAATTTTGCCATCTATTGTCTTTTCCGAATTGTTCCATAACTACGAAATTAATCAAAAATTTTGTAATCGTCGAAACTAGCAGATGCCAATTTTTTGCCCCAAATCTACACATCTTCCCGAACAATTTCCATCTTGATAAATTCGGTTAATTAAGTTATAATTTTAAAACGTTATAAGGTCCGATATAGAAGCGACATGTTAATCTTGATGGTGGATCGTGGAGATTCTCAATTTTAGACAAGTTAAACACGCGTCTCTTTCTTATTTTTGTAAATTTCAATAATCGTATTTTAGTTTGAGGCGGTGATTTCAACAGATAAGACCGAAACGCACCGGTCGCCGTTGATTAGAGACTCGATTAATGGGCTACTCCTGTTAAATATAGACCTGCAATTTTTGGACTACCACACGAATCGATGAGATCGATCGGTTGATTCGGACTAGAAGAGCCCCTTTCTCCTATTATGTAACACTTGTTGGTTTTGTTGTAGATTACTGTACAACAATAATGGTGAGAATGCCACCGACCGTGACCAGTACGGATGTCGACAGGTCTCTATCGATGATTTATTATTATTATGTGATTTTTTTATTGTAATACAACTGTAATTGTGTATAGGGGTCGTATGTAATCATCCAGAACATTTTATAATCAAATTTTACTCAATCATTAATCAAATATCAAGTTTGATATGATTATTATTGATAATAATCGCGTTTTGACGATAAATCTGTTTAAACAACTTTCTCATATGGGGAAAGTTTTCGTTTTGTGCACTCACGCGCAAATTCTCTTCTACAACAACAACTTCAATTGATAGCGCAATAAAAAATAGACGCGAAATTTGTGCAAAATAAACCACCAATAAACGCCGAATCGACGCGACTTTCCACCAATTAGAGAGTAAATTCGTGTGGTATCATCAACTTACATAAGCTGCCATCCTTTAATTAACCATAACACCTCTTATTGATCGAAATTCCGCTATTATAACTCTATTGAGTTATTGCGCAAATCCTTGAGTTATACTCCAACTTGTTGTTAGACCGACTATATTTCAGTTTTCTCCTCGCCTGCGAATTTAATTCGAATAACTCTCCCATTAAAATTCCAGAAACACACCAATGACCGAATCTGTTAGTTTCATAAAATTTATCCAACCAATAAAATATGCAAATTTACTTTCAAATTAAACAACAAAACAATAAAAGATGATATATTGAAATTGTTGCAAATTAAAATCCAATTACTGATAAGATAAGCGGCAATCGTAAAAGTTTTACTGTCAAAATGCAGGTGTTTAAATTGTCGAAAAACCAACAATTCCGCTCCATATAATAAATAGCAGAAATCATCCCCAAAACGTTCCACCCTTCTGGAAATATTGAAAGATGCGCACCTGGCCGATATTTTATCTGGAGGGTGTTGATTGTTCTTGGCATTTGATCTCGACTAAAACCAAAGACAGGTGGTTGTTATTCGAGTTCTAATGATTGTGTAAACAGAAATTATCGTTATTTTTACACGAATCTAACTATTTAAATAGTATAAACTTGTAGAAAGTAATGGAAATTAATTTAAATTACAATCGGAAAAAAGGAAGTAAACTATAACATATCGTTTACGTAACAAGCTGAATGTTAATGTAATTTGAGAGAAATTGGAGGTAATATAGAAAGAAACGGTGAAAAGGCGCAAATTTTCCATTGCCAAATATAAAATTGATCTGTGGAGACTTCCTCAATTGGAATTAAGAGCACGATCTTGTAGAAATCTTCTCGATCAATCAATATTTTAAGAAAGTACCGTCTGAAGTCGGTCCTCGCGGCGGTACTAGTCCATACAAAATTTCTTAGTGTAAAATTTAATTACGTATAGATGGACAACTTTTACTGCACGAAAAGAGAAAAACCAAAGAGTTTATAACGCCTACAATCTTCCACAATTCGTTTTCTTTCTTTTCCACGATTATTGTATTTTTAGAGAGTTAATTTCTTTCGAAAAAAACTTATTGCATAATTCATATTTAGAAATATTCCAAATTAGCAGTGGAAAAATATAGACCACGCTTGAAATTAATTAGCATTTAGCATATTTCAGCAATTAATAAGATTCTATAGTTTATTCTTAATTGTTAAATTCTTGGAGCAGAACAAGATTGTCTGATTTTATCCAATTATTGCCGTTCTAATAACAACTGTAGTCGATTTTATTGGAAGATTTTGTCATCAATGCAATTTCAAAACGGCGATTGTGCTAGAAAATCTGAAAAGTTCACGGCTCTTACATCGAATATGCAATTTATTTATGAATTTTTTCCACGATTTGCAAAATTAATGAAAGTTGCCTTAATTTGTGTTATTAACTTATTAGATTATATAAGCTAAAAATGACATATTTTCAAAGTACTATCGTTAAATCTAATTAACTCGAAGTATTTAGTTTTAAAGAGAAACCGACTTTTAATTGAAATGGTGCTGGCAAATTGCCCTTATCAGCCACCTGTATCCTTAGAAAAACTGTATTTATAAAGCCGTAAGTTTAGCGCCCCTTTATAAGGCGAATAAGAGAATATAGTTGGCTTCCGTCCACAAATACGCCGATAATTGTCTTAATAAATTGTAATGGTAAGCCGTATGTAAGTGAAGAATCTAAAGGAATATTGCATAAGAAGATCTGGCGGATGTGGAAGTGAAACCCCCTAGTGGTGAACGACTGTTGCACATGAGAAAGTACGTCAGTATCGGAGTATAAAAGCCCCCGGCTCCGATTTCAACGGTACACACACACATTGTGCCTTCCTACGTATCTCAAACATGAAGGCCTTGGTGAGTACCGTTCACGTTCAACAAACCAGTGCAATTTAAAGTGTTATTTAATTAGTGTTTTGTGTTTCTAATTAAACAATTTTCTAATTTGATTATTTGTATTTAGATTGTCTTGGGCGCCGTATGCCTGTGTGCGGCTCTAGCTGCCAAGCCTACCGAAAAAGGGGCTACGCAGGAGACCAAAAGACAGGAAAAACGTGGCCTCATCGGTCTTGGCGAACATGGTGGCGGTGGATATGGCGGCGGTGGTTTCGGCGGTGGACACGAATATGGCGGCGGCATTGAATTAGGTGGACATGGCGGTTTTGAAGGTGGTTTCGGCGGAGGCCATGGTGGTTTTGAAGGTGGATATGGTGGTGCAATTGGTGGTGGTGGTGGTGATTACGGTGGTGGTCATCATCATGAACATATTAAAACTGTTGTTATCGAAAAGAAAGTACCTGTACCGTATGAAGTAACAAAACATGTACCATATACGGTGGAAAAGAAAGTACCATATGAGGTTAAAGTACCTGTACCACAACCGTACACGGTTGAAAAGAAGATTCCAGTACCAGTAAAAGAATACATTAAAGTACCATATCTTGTACCACAACCATACGAGGTTATTAAGAAGATACCGTATGAGGTTAAAGTTCCTGTACCGAGACCTTATGAAGTTAAAGTTCCAGTACCGCAACCTTATACAGTTGAGAAAAAAGTGCCAGTACCTGTCAAAGTTCCAGTACCACAACCGTACACCGTTGAAAAGAAAGTCCCATATCCAGTCAAAGTTGAAGTTCCAGTACCACAACCGTACACCGTTGAAAAGAAAGTACCATACGAAGTTAAGGTACCAGTAGACAGACCATATCCAGTCCATGTACCTAAACCATATCCAGTCACTGTTGAGAAACACATACCTGTACCAGTTGAAAAACCGGTACCATATGAAGTTAAAATACCAGTAGATAGACCATATCCGGTTGAAGTACCAAAACCTGTACCGTATCCAGTTAAGGTGCCAGTACCACAACCGTATACTGTTATAAAGAAAATACCAGTTGAAATTGAAAAACCGGTACCGGTTCCTGTTAAAGTACCAGTAGATAAACCATATCCGGTTTATAAAGAAATACCATATCCTGTTGAAAGACCAGTACCAGTGCCTGTTAAAATCCCCGTACATATACCAGTTAAAGTTGAATCACACCACGAGGGCGGCTATGGTGGTGGATGGAATGGATACCATTAAATTTTGTTAATATTAATTATAACTGATAATTGTTATATAAATTGATCTAAATAATGTTTTTTTTACTTGCTTTACATATATTCGTTTTGTTGTATCTAAATTAGGAAATTTCCACATGAAGATCGGTTCATGAAGCGTTACAGTATTATTTCCTTAGAAAACTGTGTTAATTAATTTCTCGTGTATTTAACTAGAACTTTAGAAGTAATAAATCATTTTCTATTGAATTGTTTTGATTATTTTCGAAAATCACCGGTATGAATGGCTAGAAAGTGAAATGATAATGTGTGGAAAGTGTTCATTATTGGAAAATTAGTTGATTAGCAGTCTAGTTTTTTCAACTAAAGATTAATAGCGGCAACAACAACTTAGAAAGTCCGACTTGTCGGTATTAAAAAATTTCGGTTTACAGCATATGTAACTCGACTGATTTAGAGAAAGTAAAGATGTTTATAACGATAATATTTTCAATTATTACCCAACAAGAACTAACGATTGTTATTATTACCGATTAGAAACTGTACGTTTTCAAATTTATTAGTCTATTTGGATTTACAAGCGATTGATTTGGAGTGAACGTGGAAGTCAATTCTCGATAATTTCGCAATTTGAATAAATCGTACCGACTCTACTTTCATTTACATGGGCGCAAAATTGTAACAATCACGTTCTCCTTTAAAAAAATCTACACGCGTTGAAGATTCTGTAGAAATTATAATTTGTTACAATTACGACTACATGGAATTTATAACAATAGAATTTTAACGGAATTTCTACAAACTTTCGCTTAATTGTGCAATAACCCAAGAACCGTTAATTAATTCTAGATAATTACATTAAAAGAGCGAGAATAATAACAGATGTACATACTCTCTAAATGCGCACATACATTCGATTCGAACAGGAATCGAATGATATAAAACGAAAAATATCGGGCATGACGTTCTATTTATGACGGTATCATTATTATTTCTAAACACAAAATGCTCCTTAAAAGCAAAAGAAAAACCGATCCACCTGTTCTATTGAAAGTTCGCAAGTTAATGTAAACAACGATGGGGAAAAAGACAAATAATAACCACCATAGGTGGAAGAAGTCATCTGCTTTACGATAACGACCGGAATATTTCAATCTGCGATTTCCTTAGCGATTCTCGTCAAATTTATAAATTTTACGACCCAATTTGTATGCAAGTTTGCTAATTTCCAATCAAAATGCCCAGTCGGATTACAATCCAAAAGTAGGGGGATATTAAAATTTAGCAGCTTGTGATAACGATAAACTGTGTTTATATTATAGACACAAAAGGGGATGACAACTTGTCAAACATCCCTTGATTTGTAATCGATCCGATGCGTGGATAATCCATTGAAGTCGAGATTTGTTTGTATTTTTTGTTGATAATTTTAGTTTATTATCGAATTGATGCGGGCACCTTTACGTTTATCTACAATATCACATCGTTATCAACAAACTGTGATTGTTATGTGTTATTATAATAATTCCATATTTGCATTTAATCAAACTACAAATTACCTGCATCAACAATGAATTAATAAGTCGAAAAACATGAGTTTCAGCATACCTGCAAGCCATCAAGATTATTTTGTCTTTCAACAATATTTTTAATCTATTAAGTTGATGATTTAATGGGTATTTTCGGTAAGAATTCGTCCACATTCTTGGCGATATTAACAAGATTTTAATTCTATATTGTGCAGGTGCAAGATTTGCAATTTTCCTCCATCTAGTTTTGCTTTTAATTATACGTTGTATTTTAATTCTACTTTTAATTAGAGTTGCTAAATTGGGTTTCAATCGCTAAAATTGGAAATTCCATCGTACCCAACCGATTGTAACGAACGATGGAAACATGCATGTTGATTTCGGTTTGAAATGGAGAAGTTTTTAAAAATAAACGCCGCCCGGACGCTTTTCCAATTAATGCTCAAAAATGGAAAATCCTCTTGAACTATGCACCATTTCACTGAAACCAGAATCAAACTGTCACACGCACAGTTGACCATTTATATAAAATTGAAAAGCGCCGGTCCATAATGTGCATTATTAAACTGGTCGTTTTCTTTGAATGAATTTCAATTTACGCGATATTGTGATAAGGAGCGGGCGCATCGCCGTCTAACAGAATCTAAATGGGTTGGGTTTTTTTTTTTGTTGAACGTTCAGAGGGATGATTGTCAAACTGACAATAACCAAGCAGAAATCCGATGTCTATCAATGCAACGAATTCGGAGGCGGTGTCTTCTGTGCGTATGGGTGACTAGCAAATCAAAAGGACAAACAAGGATCGAGTCCAGTGATGCGAGGACAATGGACGCTATCTACAACTGACCGGGCGCCGTTGGGACATTTCCCAACAACACAACTGTGGGAAAATATCAATTCCAAACAACTTAACCGACACTATTTAACAGATTTACAATTTCCCCAATTTTAGATTAATTCGAATTAAAATTGGTGGAAATTTGATGCGACTCTAAGAGTTCGTTTATGTTATAATCACGATGAAAGGTGGTGGGATATTGTGTGTAGGGGTTGGTGCGTTTTAATGAGTGATTTAGCGGCACAAAGCAATTCCCATAGGGCCTCTATCAGGCGAAACCAGGCGCTACTACAATACGGCCCGAACGTGAAGCGCCGAGAGATGTAACAGCTACACATACTGTGAGGCGGCTGTTCCAGCTCGAAAGTTACGCTTAACCCTCTTAATCTCGTTAATACGTTCGTCAGAAAATCTTCTATATAAATTATATAGAAGTTTGCAAATACGTTCGCTCAATATTAACAGATACACAGGTATCATTGTAAATTAAAGATGGGAGATAGCGATATTTAAACGGAATTTACAACTCTTACTTTCGTTTAAAGGCGATTTGTAGGATGCAGCTGTTTATCGCCTTTAGGCGAATACAACTAATAACAAGCTGGACAAATCAGGTGTTTATTGTGAATTTAATAAAAATTAATTCGATTATTTTGCAGGAATCCTCATACCAACTGATTGACAGTCAACAAGCTGCTCATTCTCCAACACCTGGAAACAAACTTATTGTAAATATAAAAATAACAAAAAATAGTCTGATTGACACCAAATATTCTGTAACAAAAATTACGTAAGGTTTGCTTTTTATTTTTCCCGTTAAAACAAATTAATCTCACAAGTGGTTTTGTAAAAAGAAAAACTAAATGGGGGTCCCCGTTTCGTATTATGTGGGCTTCCTTAATGGAATTGCAGGAAGCAGATGCAGAAAATCGCATAGATAGGACATTAGGATTAGAATTATCTATCGGTAATAATCATTGGGAAATTTTCTTTAGGAAAAAGAAAACTTCATACTTGTATATATTTGTATATTTATAATAAAAAAAAGCCATAAAACCCACCTAATTTAAGACAACTTTGTTATTACCTCCTCAACTTGTTCTTTTGTAAACATATGGAATAATTCCCCTGGTGTCATTGTCATCACTTCAACATTAGACGAATTCAATTTCTCTTCCATGACTTGTTTGAGAATTGTTAAAGCCGCTACTGTGGCTTCATTTAAACTCATACTACGATGGTACATCTCTTGGAGGCTTTGTTGGGCGCCTTCCGAACCCGAACCAATAGCCTTAGCATCGAATTGAACAAAAGTTCCTGTAAATTCCATACAAATTACGATTTTTAAACAATTAAATTATTAACAATTAACAACCTGAAGGGTCCATATGGTATAATTGTGGACCTTTCTCGTCAATACCAGCGAATAAAATCGCTACACCAAATGGACGCGACATAGCAGCCCCATCATCATCAGAATCCCCGAATTGAATCGCCAAATTCGATACAGCTTGCGCACAAGATTCAACACTCATATTCTCGTTGTAAACGAACCAATGATTCTGACATTCGACACGGGCTCTATAAAAACAACCAATAAAACCACCTCTTATACGACTGGATTTAATCACCTATCAATTATAGTACGCGAATCGGCCATAAGACCGGAAACCGCACAACCGATATGCTTATCGATTTCGACAATTTTCTCGATAGTTGTCGGCTCCATTAATGGTGAAGTTATTCGTTTCTCAACGGCCAAAACAACACCTTCACTGGTACAAATACCGATAGCCGTGGAGCCCAATTTTATCGCTTCAATGGCATATTCAACTTGGAATAGACGGCCTTCTGGTGAGAATGTGTTGACACCACGGTCGTATTCACTTCTTGTTAGAAACATCGCGGAATCTGAAAGTAAAATAAACAAATTTTAGGTTAGGTCAGATCGATGACTATGCGGTTTTATTTTACAATTTCTATGTGAAATTTATGATAATTATTTTATTAAAACCAAAATTGTATCGATTTATTTGATTACTTTATGGATTTTGTGGAAATTTCGTTAATTAGAGTTAAATTAAATTATGATTACCGGACAAAAATCTTCAAGTTTTTGACAGACACCAATTGCTAGAAACCTAACAAATGCAAAATCACCAAAATTAGCGCATGCGCTGGTCTTGCAAAATTACCACATACTGGAATGTCGACTCAATCTACGTCTTTTAGGATAAATTTATTCAAAAATAAATCCAAGTGATAATATCGTTTTATTTTTCCGTTTAGATTTTCGAAATCAATTTCAAATTTATCGATGATAAAAAAATACAATTATTTAAAATTATTTCTTTTTTATTAAACTAGCATTCCAGTATGGAAGATCTGTCAAAACAACCTAACCTCAAATTTCTGCAAATTTTGTATTTCAAAATTTGCGTAAGTAAATATGTTAAAATTGAGTAATTTCGATCGAAAACGCATAGATGAATATTTAGAAACTCAAAATTATCAATCTCTGGCTGAATATTTAAAAATCTCCTTCAAATTGGAACGCGACAACGATGGCCAACCGCAGAAGTAAGTCCGGTTTATTTTCCAATTTATCGACAATAAAAGTGTAATTTTTAACAGATACGAGTTAGTAGAGGACGCAATTTTGAGTTTACACCAGATTTTGCGGAGTTCAATCAATGGAAACGATGCAGAAAATTTGTTGAAGGAGCTGTTTCGGGCGTTACGAAACTACGTTATAAATCGAGAAGTTCAGGATTTTCTTGTAACGAAAACGAATATTTTAGAAGATATTAGAGCGATCTTGAACGATTTCAGATTGTATCGCCATTATTTACAGATAATTTTGCAATTTTTGATCAATTTAGTGATCGAGAACTCGTCGAGTTCGCAATACGTTTATAGTTTATTAGGAAATGAAATTGTAGATTTGTTAACGAACGAGATTTGTGTCTATGAAACATCCGCATTAATGCACAATTTGTGTTTGTACAATTCGTTAGAAGGCTTCGATTTAGAGTTTTATAAGACGATTTTCAAATTGTACGACAAATACGATGATGTCGAATTCTTGTATTTCTTCTTGGAGAATTTCATAACGACACGCAAATTTTGGGAAAACTACCAAATTTTCGATGCAAAATCTCGGATATTAATCTTGGAAATTATCCGACACAAACAAATCAAGAATAATAATTTCGAATTAAACGAATCTACAATTAGGATAATTGTTGCGAGATTTATAAATTCCGGTAGTGTGATCTTCCAGACTATCGATACGAATAAAACCGATTCGGCCCCGTATGAGGTGTCGTTATTGTTGGAGATTCTATCGTCATTGTGTGGAAGCGAGAAATATTTGAAATATCTACAAAACGATAAAGATTTCCTGATAAATACCGGAATATTGTTGATTAATATCCACCGATTAGGTAAAGAATCGGAGAATTATTTTACAACAGTACAGAAATTATCGGAAATTAAGGAACCAAACGATTTGATCCGCCAACATCCGGCTTTTGGTTTCAAAATCGGCTTAATTCGAATCATCGGCAATCTATGTTGGAAGAATCAATTGATGCAAGATTTAGTCCGGGAAGCCGAATTGATCCCGGTGATTTTGGATTGTTGCAATATCGACGCCCGGAATCCATGTACGATTTACTTAAATATCGGTCAATTTAATTGATTTTTTTCTAATTTAGTTATAATGCAATGGGTGATTTTAACGGTAAGGAATTTGTGCGAGAACAACGCGAAAAATCAGGAATTTATAGCGGGATTACATCGGAAAGGTGCGGTAAGTTCGGCTACTCTAGAAGAGATGGGGTTGACGTTGCATGATGGTAAGAATTCAATTAAAATTGTTCCATTAGATGCATTTGGGCAATAATTGAATAAAATTTGATTTTATAACGGAATTTCTACCCGAAAATCCCCACATTCCCAAACATCTGTCCGATATCAGATTACATCAATACCGTTAATAAAGCAGTTTGTATCGAATTAGCGTACAAATAGATAGACATCTTCTCATGGGGCGCAATTCTATGACTCATTTGTTGATTTTTAAACACCAACAACCCGGATATTATAAAAGAAAATATGAAATAAGATCAGTTTTTGTGGTTCTAATAAACCGCAATATATCAATCGAGTAATACGATACGGATTTTTTTGGATTTAATTAATTTGAAAGGAGCGTGCGAGGGGAATTAATTAGCTAATTACACCGATACGCCACCCCTAATGTATTTGTAATCACGATTTAATAGTGGCGGCATCTGTGTATTCATATCAAGATATCAAAAAAGGGGGGTTGATAAGCTTGCGCGACTCCAAAGAGGTGTGAGATGAGAGATACTCAATATGAAGACAGTAGCTGATTGAAATGATAGCGGACTTGACGTGATTCCGGGGGTTGGTGGCGGTGGCTGGCGGGTGGTAAACTCTAATCATCATTGATACGAAAATTATGGATTTGCGTTTCTGGATCTGGTAAGATTTGCAATTTTTATCGGTTTTTTTTTGCGAAATTTCTGTTATTCGAATTGGGGAATTTGGTAAAACTATGATGTAATTTTATGGCGATATTAGCCTCCGCAATTTCAACAATGAAGGCGTCGAGCCATTCGAGCATTCATTTTTTTGGACAAACAACCCATTTCAACAACATTTATAGAGCGCGATGAATTTGATAAACACATAAAATACGTTTATCAAAACAAGATAAGGGGCCAGGATGTTATAAAGAACAATATAAAACTCGCTCTATACATTTTAAATCTAATTAGAGTAACGGAGACAACATGTAGGTGTATTTTACGTAACCTTTATTACAAAATAAAAACAAACTGAAAACTAATCGTGTTGTTGTTAACATCGATCTTGACAATAATTTTCAGTGGCTACTTCTTCAGTTTAATTTCAAGGCTGAATATTATTGTTGATTGGGATTTCACGGTCGGGGTCGTTCCTTCAACAACACGATAATAATAATAATGATAGTTTCTGCCCTGGTTCTCAACAACATCATCATCATAGGCCGAAGATAGGAGACTCCAACGGTGGGGCAGACGACGAACCGGCTCGAAATAGATACAAGTTTTGTGAAGAAACCGACATACTTTTAAATATCAGAAAAAACCTATTATCTTTTATGGATTATAAGAAAATCCAACGACTTTTCAATCGGGATTCACGCAATAAAAACTATCGTATTACTAGTTTGGTTGGGATTATTCGTACAATAACTGGTCGATCTTTTGTATGATCCCTGTCTATTTTGATTTATGTTCAGTTGTCGGTTATTAATGAATGTCTCGTTTTATTTAAACATATTAAAATTTTTATTCGTATAATTAAAGGTTGCTACAAGGGGCTGTGGGCTGTAGTTCCGTTTTTTTGTTCGGTGCTTTTCAGGAAAACGTACTGGAAAAAACTGATCATCGGAAATGCGGATCATAGTGATTAAACTCATTCATTCTCCATTGTTTACGCAAACAAACTACAATAATGGACTAGGTACGGTCGGATTTATACCGTTGTCCTTCGGGAAATCAACAAATAATCGAATTCCTAGCAATTATTGCCATATCCACCGTAATTAATTAACTTCAATACCCGATGAAAGTCGGATCAAGTACGCCTTTTCAATGTTACGCATTGTTGAACAATACAGATGCAGATCGGCGATAATTGCAGTCGGTCGTTTTCTGTACAATTGACTCGTTTTTTGGTGTATTTATTGGATAAAAATTTCAGTCACCACCCAACAAATTCTCACATCTATGACTCGCAATTATCAATTTGATATTTGGTGGGGCACCACGGCGCCCCATTGGCCGTTCTCTCCAGGTAACATTAAACAGGTGACAATAGAAGAGAAGTACTCTCCAGCATCACTGACCAAGAGTACCGGTCCATCTTCAACGGGCCGCAGACGTGATCTCGATTGCACTCCAATCAATTATTGGATATCGAAACGATGCTAATATATTTCGACTATTGCAAGAAAATCGGTGTAAATTCGGGTGAATTTCATTAAATTTTTCAACGAGATGTTTGATTGATTACCGGTGGAGTGTTGACGGAGATTCAGTGATGTGTTGTGTTAGTCAGATGAATTTGCTGAGGAGTCAGCATGTACCCTAGGGGGTTTCCAAGGAAAATTGTCGCACTTCTCGTGCACATGGTCCTTTACGGATATTTGAGCAGGTACTGTGAAAAACGACCTAAATTACCACCTCTACAACACAAATATACAAATATTTAACTCTAATTGGGAACAAATATTTGATGAATTTATTGGTTTTTGTTAAATTGAGAGAATTTGAAAGGGGAAGAATGTAGGAAATGTAGAAATTGCAACATGTACAGTTTCACTTTTATAGAATTTTTTGTATTTTTCGTGTACTCGCCAAGACCGATTGGAGATGAGGAAATCAAGCGTATAGATCGCAACTCGTCTATCAATTCAATATACAAACACAATTAATGATTATTATTATTATTCTAATCGAACCTAACGAAAACTAGTCATTAAATATGTATTTTATTAATAAAATTAGTCGTGCGTTAAAAGAAATAATAATAAAACATGAAATATACTGATATATCTTTCAGATAACTGGCTGAAATACACAAAAAAAATTGTTAAACATAAAAATTTAATAAATTTACAAGAAATTTATTGAATAAATTATTTTAATGACAATTAAAACGGATAACACTCAATCTAATTTAATATTCACAACAACTTATTAGCAAGCTAAATGGATGATTATTGGATTTAAAAGGTGTTGTTTCTTTGTGGAAACACAAGGAAACCAAACCCGTTACAAGATTACAACTTCCGGACGAACATTGCCCAATTTTTCGATAAACAAAACGTCTTTTGTTGGGACTTTCGAGTGTTATTTTGTGTAAAGAAGAGGCTCTTTTAGTAATTTCGAAATGTCAGGTAATTGCCTTGAGAGCGCCGATTTTAGGCTCCTCTTACTCGTTGTTCGATCGGAATTTTTGCAATTTTAAATATCGTGTGATATCGCTGAAATGTCCGTTTTTCGTAATTTATGGTCAACAACATCCGTCATATGGGACCCCATTAAAGTGTCGTTAAAATATAAACACCATCCACATGGATTATTATTAAAATTGCTGTGAGCTGTAATTTTATGGGTATTCGTTGTTTTTCTCCCTTGTTGGGTATAAAATATAAAAAGACAATCAAATAAAACCGTGAAGAAAAAACAAATTATTGTTTGAACAACCATCATCTTAGATGTTAGTCGATTATTCCAACCTACATCTCATTTTACGTTTAATCAACAAGATGGTTTATGAACTGGAGTGATGTTTTCCTTATTAGAATTAGAATTGGAATTATGTAAGTTTTAATGGAGTAGATAAGCAAAAATCACCTAAGGGTTGCAGAAATTTCTAAATGGCATCAACGAATCTCCTGAAAATCGATAAATCAAAACTTGCAAAACAAGTTATGAAAATAGTTAGATAAATAGAGAGAGTTAATAGTTAGAATATAGAAAATAAGAAAAATCTGAAGCTATACAACGAACTAACGGTGAGGCTTTTTTCTCATTTCGAAAGATCAATTCTCTCGACCGTAGTAGATGGCGGAATTTGCGGTTTCACCGACAAGTTTCCCAACGATTTTCAAAAGAAACCCATTAACTGGCGACCTTGTGAATCATTCTATTCACCACCATCATCATTATTGTGATAATTGTTGATATAAAACTATTTTTCTATCGTCGCGTGACTGTCTGGTTTTGGAATTTCTGCCACCCGGAGCGCCGTTGACGGCCTATTTCGTCTTTATTTACAGCCTACAGTTGGGTGGTTGGACTTTTTCCATTTTTATTCCAGATTGCGCCTGGCCCTAATGCAAACGACTTCATTTTTGTTCAATTGTTGTTTATTGATGGGCATTTCACGAAAAAAACGCCGCATCTGATTATCGGATTGCATGCTCCAACCGGAATCCGGCCTTGTTCGCGCTGTAATTTTTTAAATCTCATAGTAATAATGATGATGATGATGATGGTTGATTGTAGACCAGATTTTTGTGCGGTGCGTAATTGGCCGTTTAAATTCGGCTTAATTAAATCCAATAAAATAACGAAATCTTGTAAGTCAGTGGATAATCAAACGAAAAACCGTCAATCTTTATTGATTTACAACTGGATGATTTGAGTGAAGCCAGTCTTATGAATAAAAATAATTGGAAAACATTCCTACCGGTCCTGTAGCATTTCATTCGGGTTTTTTTATTGTTATGATTACACATAAGAAGTATTTATGTTTATTGTGTGAGGCAACTTTAACAAATCACACGGTAATCTACAATACTACAGCCTAATAATCACAGTTAAATTTGTCGATTCGAGCTTGATAAATTATTGAGTCATCAGAGGAATTAATGATTAATTGATGACGCTACTATTTTGCAATTTTCTATGATAAATCTCCAACAAGAGAGTGTTCAAGATCCTGCAAATGTTGTTAATTTATAACCATATTAATTGCAATAATTTATTACCAATAGTGTTCGGTTGAAGCGATAACTTTTAGATTTCCGTGAGAAAACATACTGGTGGCAATTATTGCACGATTCTAATAAAAGAGTGGACTTGAACTTCTACAATAAACCAATAAAAACAACGCCCGATTATAACTATTATAAAAAAATAATAGTCGAATTGATATCCGTCAAGTTTACAATTAAAACTGGCATCTTAATGAGTATTTCGAGTAATGATAAGAACGAATATACAGTCAGTTTAAATTGAATATGCCCCAGGTGGAAGGCATCGTAAATCATTAAAACAATTTTCAATCACTAAAGAAGTTATCCAAGAGTCGATTCTATCTATATTGTTATCAACGATGATTTTCGAGTGTGTTATTAGCGAATTTCGTATTTATACAGAAAAATTTTCGGCAACCAAACCTATAATTATTATTGATTTATAAATCTTTTCAACTTATTGCAAATTCTTGAAAACCTGTCTAAAGTTATTCATTTACCCTCAAGATATATAAAACCACAATTAAGAAGAAACGAACAACAACAAGAACAAAGAATTATGTAAATTCTATCTGAAATCTAAGAAAAAATTCCAAATGGATTCTCAACAGACTGATTTATTGAATACAGAAGGGTGTGAACGTTGTTTAGCACTCCCTTGGATTGTGTCTTGTTATCAAATTTTGATAAGACTTGTCTTATAAATTCGACAAACGTACGAGGCGCGTCAATAATGGAAACAATCAGTGTCTAAATTTGTTCAATTGCAGTTGGAAACTGTCAAAAATTGTGGTTTTATTCGACTGAAATCCTATAGTTTTCGAGGCAATTTCACGATTTAGGCTCGTAAAAGTCTTGAATTAATGGTGATTTCTTCTATTCATCTGTTGGTTCAATAAATCAACCGCCGATTGACGTCGGATCCGATACTATTATCACAACTATTAGAATTAAACGACTGCAAGAACCGATAAATTATTTATTAAATACGCCAATCGAGTTTTCCATCTTACCAGACTACAACTACCGGAATCTCTCCTTGTAATTAGAAAGCGTACACTCAATAATTAGTGCGGTATTAACGTTGTAAAGTCGATAATTTATGTTGAATTTTAATAATTCCCGATAACTAAAGAAAAATTACCAATCATTGGAGAAATAGGTGGATTTGTGTGAGTGTTTGTGTGAAGGTTGGGACCACGATGACGGCTCAATTATCGCTGATTTATCACTAGTGCTAATGTCGTCGAGACTCTATTCTTGCTTTCATTCTCTTCAAAGTTGAGGGCGTATATTATATTGTTAGTTTCGACCACCCAAACGTCCATATACAGGTTATTCCTTTGAATATCAGACGAGAAAGCAAGCCGAATTTTTTTTAAAATAATAAATGGGCGAAGTTTCCAGTAGAAAATCAACAAAATTGTTAAAAGCGATGCAGTAGGAGTCGTAAATTTGTTGGCTGTCAACGAGGAGGACCCGACATGGACCTTTTTAGGGGCGCGTAATCGAACCCCAAAATTCTCAAAGTAGACCCCAATTGTATCGAACGACGGCTAATTTTTCCAATATTGCGACCCAATTCTGTTATTTACGGTTAGTTGGCCAATTTTGGGATGATTCATATCGTCTAGAGCGAGTATTAGAGGTCTATAACTGTATTTTTCGATAAAACTTGGCTGTCGTGCTATTTTTAAACGCGCTGTTTAATTATAAAGTTTATTTATTTTTAGTAGATGATTTTTAAACAACCTTACCAATAATAATTTAAATTAATTGACTAATTTATGAATTGTATTGAAAAGGTTTATAGAAATACGGCGATCAATTCGTGGAATTTTAATAAATTAAAATATTTCGACATTCACCTTTTTTCAAGCGTTTGTCGTCTTTTTGCTTCAATTTCTTTATTTTTACAGGTGTTATAATATAGTAGGAGGACTATAATTAAAACGAAATAAAAGCAGATCGAATTGTGGTCCTATTAAATTCTGGCAATTATCGTTGAATATAAATTAGAGATTGAAATTCGATCTCAATACAAGTTGTACGTGTACCGGTGTCCTTCGTGGATTTATCCAAAAAATACCACTGACGGTAGTTAGATTTTTCCACTAGAATCCGCATTTAATTAAATTTTAAATCCGGTTTTAATTGGAATTAACAATTAGAAATTTCAAAGAATATTAACTGTAATTCAATCCGGCTGTCAGAATTTTGGATTTCGAAACCGAGAGGCCACAAAAATAGACGAAAGGGTCTAGTTTTTATCTAAATGAAATCGGTAGTTTTGTCTCTGTGTTTCGAACAATAAACCAAAAAGCCGAGTTGGAAGTTGTAAAGCTCCCAACAGCCCACTCACAATCTCGACATTTTACAGATAATTAAATCGATTTGAGTCAAAATATCTTGTCATCATATTTATACTTTATACCGAATAAATACAAAAGTAGAAGAGTAACAACAGAATAATCCCTCAACAAACTTGTCCACTTGACGGATTCGAGAGGCTCGAAATTACCATCATCACCGCCGTCCGGTCCCTTTCATATCTATCCTGTTATTGTAGTTTGCACCTTTTCATGGCGTTGAAAGGTGGCCGAAAACGGGGATTTAAATCGGAAATTCTTGTTGTTGGAAGGGTCGCACACAGCGGGCGACACAACTTTATTTAAAAGACGAATCTAGCTGAAATTGAAACTCACCACAGTTATTTCTGTGAGATCTCCAAATGGGAAATATTGGTCGGTTTTTGAATGTCTCATTAAAAACACATAAATAAGATCGTCTCTAGTGTGGGCTGATACAAGCCAAAGAGATGACAATATAAGGTTCTCATAAGATTTATAATATCGATATGTTGGTGGTGGTTGAGGAATATCTGGGAATATATCGGAACGATCAACGGCGGTGGCTGCAATAAAATTCGCTTAAGATAAGCGTTCTCATCTTGAATACGTAAATTTCAATGTAGGTTTTTTTAGAAAAATCCCAACAAGTACGTGTGGAAAGATTATCGTAAAAATCAACTTTACAACAATAATAACAACCTGAATTAGACTGTGGGATGGATTTTATGGTTTCGAAAATAGAAACAATAATTGTGACGATTTGTGTGCAGATATCCGATGTCAATTAGAGACCAGTTTGCTACCCATTTTCGCACAATCACTTATTGGAAAACGGCCCACATTTATCCCATTTTATCTATAAATGATTTATTATAATCACCGCCTTTCACTTATTATTTATTATTATAATTATTACAATTATTACAAAAGAATAAAGTGGAAATTTTTTGTATTTTTTAGGGTCTATGGTGTTGTTTCGTTAGGTTCGGAAGTGTTCTGTAATCGTATTCCGGGCCTAACTAGCCGTCAACGGGAAATGTGTAAATCCTCACCAGATGCTATGGTGGCTATTGGAGATGGTATCCGTTTAGCTACAACCGAATGCCGGTACCAATTCAGACATCAACGGTGGAATTGTACGGGGATTGATAATCCGTCATCGTTCGGACACGTCGTCATTGTCGGTAAGTCAAAACTACCCACTCTTATTGAAATAGATCGACTGTTACGTTATGTTTCTGGTTCCATAACTGCGGAATTTCTGTACAATTTAGAAGCTCTATTTCTGCTTCTGTTTCCGCATGCTTTTGTTATACAACAGAAGTTAGTGTCTTTTGGATTCGGTGCTAATACGTCGATATTTCGTTTGTTTGGTGAGTTACTACGATTAATAAGATAGCATTAGGAGCAGCATTTTAAAGAGCATCCGAAGGTATTTTTTGCTTTGAGAAATTCTAATCGAGTTTTGAGGAACAAAGGATAATCTTGAAGTATGCGTTTTTTCGAATTTTTTCATATAACTTGCTCAATATTAGCAATTTTGTAGTAATTCTCTCTCAGTTTATAGCAAATTGAGAGAGCTTTTGAAATCTGCAAGAAATTTTTCAATGAGTTTGTTAGTTTTCCGGAAAATTGACAGAAAATGGAAAATTCGGTGTCGGAAAAATACTAATTTTTAATAACCAATACTTCGCTTGTTTGACGAGATTTTGCAACGCATACAGTAGCATTAGAAAGAGAATTTAAAGGAGTATCTTAAGGCAATTTTCCTTTGAAAAATTCGAAACAAACTTTCAGTTGTAGAGAAAAGCCTTCGAGTATGTGTTCTCTCCAAATTTCTTTACGTTTTCGGTTATAATTTAGCAAATATTAGCGATTTTTCAATGATTTCTTCACAGAACATAGCAAACTGGAAAATCTTTTCAAATCTTCAAGAGATCCTCCAATAGGTTTGTTAGCTTCCCGAAAAATTGACAGAAACTGAAGGGTCCACATTGCAACTTTTTGCCAAGAATCGATATCTCCCTTGTTTGATGAGGCCCTGCATTAGAGAGAGGATTTCAAGCCGTTTGTGCTTTGAAAAAACCCAATTGAACTTGAGTTACAGAGGAAAATCTTTGTGCCCATGTTCTTCTAGTTCGTTTTTCATGTTTTCCCCCATAACCAAGAAAATATGATCGAGTTTTCAATGATTATCTCAAAATTTACACCAAATTGGAAGAGCTTTTCAAATCTGTAAGAAATCCTCCAATAGCTTTGTTACTTTGCAGAAAAACTAACAGAAATTTCAGTGCCTGTATTTCATCTTTTTTCTCGGTACTTTGCGTGGAATATGCAAATGTTTGATAATCGATATCTCCTTGCTTGATGAATACAGAAGCAATAGAAAGAGCATTTAAAGAAGTATCTAAGAACGTTTTTGTATGAAAAAATGCCGATTAAATTCTGAGTTGCAGATGATAATCTTGGAGTTCGTGTTTTTTCCTTTTTTTTGTGAGAATTTCCCCTATAACTTACCAAATATTATTGATTTATCAATTATTTTCTCACTGTATATAGCAATTTAAAAGATTCTTTGAAATACGCTAGAAATCCTCAAATTGGGTGGTTAGTTTTCCGAAAAGTGGGCAAGAATTGGAGAGCCTAAATTACATTTTTCTCTTGAAAAATTCGAAACAAACTTTGAGCCTTCGAGTGCGTGTTTTCTCCCAATATCTTCATGTTTTCGCTTATAATTCGGCAAATATTACCGAGTTTTCAATGTTTTTTTTATGGAACATAGCAAACTGAATTTTTTTTTCAAATCTCCAAGAAATCCTCCAATAGGTTTGTTAGTTTTTCGAAAAACTGACAGAAACTGAAGAGCCTACATTGCAATTTTTTGCGAATTTTCAATAATCGATATCTTCCTTGTTAGANTCAGTAAGAAAATTCAGTAATCAATTTTCCATGAGGGACAGTGATTTAGAAAATTCCCACAAGAGATAATAAAACAGACAAATGGCCCAGACTTCATGTAAAAATCGATTGAAATTCACCAAATTTTCAGCGTTTAGCCATTCAAGTGGAAAATTTTCCCTGTGGGACAGAAAATTATTCGTGATTTCGAGGGTTCACACAAAAAATGATAAAAAAGGCAAACGCCCTAAGATCCGGATTGAATATCCAGAACTCGTGTAAAAATCGACTGAAATTCACGAAATTTCCACTCAATGGGAAAATTCAATAAGAAATCTTTCAATTAGGACAGCGAATTTTCGTGGATTTCGAAAATGTTCAGAAAAGAATAATAAAAAAGACAAATACGCCAAATCCGTATTGAAATTTCAGAATTCATGCAAAAATCGATTGAAATTCAGCAAATTTCCACCGGCTGGCGATTCATTAGGGAAATTCAACAAGAAATCTTCCACGTAGGGCAGCGAAATTTTGTAATGATTTTGGAGGTTTATACAAAAAATGATAAGAAAGACAAAGGCCCTAAGATCCGGATTGAATATCCAGAATTCATGTAAGAATCGACTGAAATTCAGCAAATTTCTATCGTTTGACGATTTATGAGGGAAATTCAACAAAAATTTTCCATAAGCGAAATTTTGTAGTGATAGAATTACGAGAATTGACGTGAAAATCGTTTGAAATTCACGAAATTTCCACCGATTAGCGATTCAGTAGACAAATTCGGTAGTCAAATTCGCCACAAATTCGAATAAAAATACCACAAATTAAAGTCACATTTTCATATTTTATTATTATCGTCATTGTTTTTAAATCATTTTTAGATAAAGAAAGTTCTAAATTTGTGTGGTTTTGTTATAAAATAAATAGAAATGTCTTCAAAGTTATGGTGGACCCCTATCAGTCGACAAACCACAAAGTGCCCTTACTGCGCTTATTTATTATCAGTAAACAAAATCCTAATCTCGAACATTTTCGTATAAATAATGAAAATCACGAATTAGTCTACATTTCTCTTAAATCTAATTAAATTTCTGGTTTTATGATAGTAATTAGAAATAAAGCACTATTGTACTAATCCGGTATTATTAAATTTCTCCAAAAAAATATACAGCAGTGGCAAATTTAACAAGAAACAATAAACTCTATCGATTTTACTCCTTTATTCGAATAATTTCGAATCATTAGGTGTTATCAACTAGATCTCGATAGAGCCATATGAACACAAACAGACTGTATAGATTGAAAAATTTGGGACTTAATTGCGATTTAATGGCCTGTTCATTGATTACCTTATCGGCCTCGAGATGCCTTACATTGTAGTCCGATAATCAATTTTGTAAACATATTTTTATTCCCAAATGATAATAAACAATTTTAAACAGCTGTAATAACAACGTCATTAAAGTACCGACAAAAACCGTGTGCCCTTTCTGTAAAACAATCCGAAAAAAGGCAACTGGCACATGTCGCCCATATGCTCTCCACCATCATCAAACAAAAATCAAAAGTTCAACAATATTTCTTCATTATTATTATCATCAATAATGCAGATGTTGTGAAAATGGCGCATAAAAAACCACAACATTGAAATGGTTATTTCCAATATTTTTCACAAGTTCCCCCTATTTACGCAAATTAAGGAAAGAAAAAAATTTAATTTCCGACTGGTCAACCGGAAATGAGTGGTATCAGATAGACATTTATTTTTTTCCCCAATAGAACAACACAAATATCGGTTAACAGTACAGAAAGTGCAACATGAAAAGGTCAGAGTTTCTACAGTTTTGTTTTGAGCTGCTCAAAAAGAGCAATGCCCGATTATCCCAAGTAAGTCTCGATATATTTTTTTAATTTTATTGTATCGATTCGGTTTAGTTAAGGGAAAATCGTAATTTTTCGTATTAATATCGTCATATATACGTTAATATATCGGTCACCCTTCTATACAATTTAATTCTCTATATCCTCTGGCCCGCTCTTTCATCTATTAGATTTAATTGACCCCCAACGTGAAATCTCTCAATATTTAGTAACATTACATTTCGGATGAAGTGTATTGTGAAAATTTATCAAAACAAAACAACGAATAATCTATAAAGATGTTGAAATTCCTCTACAAATATTGACATTTAGACGGATAAATCAAAGCAAATACAGAAATAATCGCAAACATAAATACCTGTGAATATAATAAGGTAATTAGTACAGATAATTATTGTATCACCAGGTGAGTTGTACTTTGGACCAGAACTTACTTGAATTAGATTTAAAATATTGGAAAACCATCGATTTTAGTCCACTCACCATCAAATTTCCTCGATGGTGAGCGATTCAATTCGCGAATACATCAAGTTGCGCCAAATATCTCGTAAAACACCACTACTTTTCGAAAAATCTTCGATATAAAATTGTTTTATTAATAAAAGTAATGGAAGATTATTGTAAAATCGTCGAACAACAGTGGATAGCACGATTTATTGGATCAAAACTGCAAATTTGTCATTTTTATCATTCATTCAAACAGATAAGCCGGTGATTTATACCAAGTTAAGGCTGATTTATCGATTTTTCCACTATTTTAAATTTGCGCCAAATCACAATCGTTTGATTAATAAAATGTTGGCTGTTTCGAAAAGATTTGATGGAAACGATGAAGAATCTCAACCGTGGATTGATGTAAGTTTCTTCTAATTCATTAAATTTAATAATAATTCGATATGATTCATGGATTTCGCATTGATAAAACACGGAAATGATTCAGATTCTAAAATTACGCTCGAATCTCGTTCGTTTTAAAATTATTAAAATTCCACCCTTATCGCAAATTGGTTGTTTGTAAACAAAAGCAGGTTCGTTAAACATTTAAACGGGAATGCTTTTATCGTTGTGTATACAAGACGAACAATTTTTTTCTCATTTACAGGATAATAAAATGATGATGAATACGGCGATATCGGAACGTACACCACCACCGCCCCAATCGGTGGTTGCTTTAAATATCACCGAATTGGACAAGAATCGAACACATGAATCGACTCAACATCTACAGCAACAACCACAACAGGAACAACATACAAAGAAATCGTCATTACTAAGGCTGCGTTCACGCTTGCGCTGTAATATACTGCTTGACGTCGTCATTTTAACAATAGGTGAACATTTATGTAACAATTAGGAATTTGTTATTAACAAATCATTGTTGAAACGTACAAAAAGTGGCGAAAAGTTTGTGGAGAAAACGGTGATTTTTATTAATTTTTTATTTTTTTAAATAACTAGAAATATTTTAAATTATTTATTGTTAATTGTGGTTTATTTATAAGTTGATTAACCGCAAATTGAGGTTATAATTTCGTAGTTGTATTGCATTTTCAAGGTTTATTTGCTGGCGCCTCCACCAATTTTCGCCGCTATACTAAAACCGATCTAACTCTACTATAGATGGCGTTTTGATCCTATAATTACTCGAATTAATCAATTAATTTTAAAAAAATGCGCCATCGATGTCTGTGTAGTAAGCTTAGATTAATCCAAAATAATTTTTATTAATTTCCAATTTGTTACAGTTTGCACAATTTTGCTACTGATAGAATTCGGTTTCGTTCCCCACACAAGACTGGGCTTCATATGTAAAGACCCGAAGATTTCCTACCCGTTTCGTGGCGACACAATAACATCAACAAATTTATTAATCGGCACAATCGTCGGCCAACTCTTTATGATCGTGCTAGTTGAAATAATCCGTGAAAAATCGTTTAAACGTGTATGTCCCGGCACCGTTTGGTATTATTTCAAAGAAGGCTGCATTGGTGCGATTTTAATGTTGTTATTGACGCAAATTATAAAGATTTTAGTCGGTGAACCGAGACCGCACTTTTTCGATTCCTGCGAACCGGACGCGAATCAATATTGCCAACCTGGTACATTTATTATAGATTATAATTGTACGAATAAAGCTTTGAGTCATTTCTTTCGTGTCGATATTGAGCGGTCGTTTCCGTCAGGACACACGTGCGTTTCTACGTTCGTATCGCTATATTGTGCGGTAAGTCTCAGGATTTTATTTTATTAAAATATTAATTTTTGGTTTAGTATTTAATCCAGGTGCGATTAAAGGAGAGTAGGATTACGCAAATGAAGAAAAGTATACTGATTGTTGTTTGCCTTCTCTGGACGATTGTTTGTTCGTTTTCAAGGATAACGGACCGCCGCCACCATTGGTGGGACGTCCTAGCTGGCGCTATTTTGGGTATTTGTGGTGTTTTTTATACCATAACTCTGATACGCAATAAAACTGAAAATCGTAATAATTTGATGAGGAGTAATACGTCAACAACGTTATTAGATGTGAAAAATAAAGATGCTACTAGTGTGATGATCTAAAATAGAGTGTTTTTTCTAAATAAAATTTAACAGTATTAGTGTATAATCCTGATTTTTGAGGGTTAAATCTTTAGTTGTCGTATAATTTATTTAAAATTAATTAATTCGCCTCTATTTAAATTGTACCAAAGTTGAGAAGATGGCAATAAATAAGAACCAGAAATTCGTTATCAATGGTTTTGTTCTAACAAATTTCCCTTCATACAATCAAAGACCGGCCTATATTCACCCTATCCGAACCTTCAACGAAATTACAATTTCGAAATTCTCTATAGAAGGGGGCGATTTTTAAATTTCCTTCAAACAACAGGCAAAAAATTGCAACAAAACGCGTTGATTGACAGTTGGCACAAACCCAGAAAGCTTCATTTCTCACTAATTTCGACAAGGGACACAATAATGAATTTGTTGGCGCGGTCCAGTGTTGTTGTGCCACCATCGCTGCAGTGGCGAGCGAAATTCGGTCGATACCAACCACACCACTTTCACCCCGTCACCGTGGTAGTAGTTCTGGATGTTGGCTCGGCTCCCTGTGTGTGTGTGGAGTCGCAGTGCTGTGAAATTCGTCGAGATGTATTGGGGAAATGTTTCGGTGGAAGAACCCTATTGCCACTATTTTAGTCGTCAGTCGACGTCGAGCGTTTGCCGCCGCCGGCCGTTAGGATAAGCCTCGATGGCGTACGATGACTCGAGAATTGTACACACATACGGTAAGCGAGAGTTCTATCTAGTTGTTTTATCCTTCAATTTCACTAGATGTTGTGGTAGTTTGAATTGGTAAAGTTTTAAAATAAATGTTGTTTCGCCGACATTCCGGATGGTTATTGGAATTTTCCCTTTCGCTCCATTCTTATCAGTTTTGATGAAATTATCCGGTAATCCGGATAGCTGCTGTCTGCAGAATCCCAAACAATGGACCATATTGCGCTATTGCTGTTCTTTATTATCATTAGAATACAGAATAGAGATGGATAGATATGCCTATTTATAAATAGCATATGTATCCAACTATATGCTGTAATTCAAGTCTGATCATTGATTTTAAGCTTTTCGGTTTGATGGAAACTAATTTTCCCAATAGCAGACAGCAATTCACTACTAACATCAGAAATCAACCCCGAAAATATTTTCTAGGTCACTGCATCTGATACCGATAGAGGAAAAAAATAAAAATTGTTATTCCAAACTCATTTTTTATCCATTTAATAATCTTTATTGATTTTTATTTCGTTTTCACTCAATTTTACTCGTGACAATAAATTATCATAAATTCCATCATGCTAAAGTAGAGACGAATAAAACAGGATGTTTTCCGAATTGATTTAAAACACTCACCTGCTTTTATTGGCAACATTCAAATCTATTTGCATAGAGAGAAACGTTCGGAAAGTTTTCTCCTAAATGGGAACATTATTCTTCTCTGTGAAGCATTAAAAGTTTTCTTCACGGAGCGCTTATAGATTTTGTTATTTATGATCAAGCAGCGACACGACTTCAAATTTCTATCAACGAAAATTTTTTCTATTTATCTAAATTTTTGTTACAGGTGGCTGGCCCTGGCGGCCGCCTTTTGGTAACCAGAAAACCTGAATATTTGGGCCAAGTACTGGCCTCATTAGCCGTCTCTTTAGGCACCCTCACTGCTGGTTTAGGTAAAGGTTACAGTTCACCGGCTATAGCTTCATTGCAACAACGCGATGCTGACGCTTTCCCGGTAACCGGTCAACAGGCCAGTTGGTTGGCCAGTTTATCAATTTTGGGCGCCCTATTTGGAGCACCATTGGGTGGTGCCGCGGTACGTTGGGGCCGGCGACGTACTTTAATCTTAGCCAGTCTACCATTATCATTCTGTTGGATATTGATTGTGTTCGCTGTCAGCGTCGAAATTATGTGTTTGGCGGCATTTCTAAGCGGTTTCTTAATTGCAATCGTACAATTATCCGCCCAGGTGTATGTTAGTGAAATTGCTGCACCGGCAGTTCGTGGTGGATTAAGTGGTCTATTGAAAATTACAACACATACTGGTGTATTATTGGCATATGCGGCTGGGGCATTTCTCGATTGGCGGCAATTGGCTGCCGTTATATCTCTAGCACCAGCTGCTATGTGTTTAGCGATGTGGAAAATACCGGAGAGTCCAGGATTTTTAGTATTACGCGGCCGGGACGCTGAAGCCGAAGAAGCTTTAAGATGGTTACGTGGCGATCAAGCTGATTTACGTTTAGAATTAGCAATTCTACAAACGCACGTTTTAAGTAGAACCGTTTCATATAATCCACGATTATTATTACGAACTTTACGTACACCAGCTTTAATTGCTTGTGGCTTAATGTTCTTTCAGCGTTTCTCGGGCGCGAATGCTTTCTATTTTTATGTTGTTAGCGTCTTTAAAGAGACCTTCGGCGGTACAAATCCACATAGTGCTGCTGTTGCTGTAGCAGTTGTTCAACTATTATCATCACTATTATCAGGATTATTAGTTGACAGTATTGGTAGATTGCCGCTTTTAGTTGCTTCTAGTGTCTTAATGTCTTTAGCATTAGCATCATTCGGTTCATTTGCCTACTATGAAGATGCCTCACATAAAAGCATTCCAAATTTAGATTGGATTCCATTATTGTGCGTCTTAATTTTCACCGTTGCTTTCTCATTAGGCATCAGTCCAATCTCTTGGTTATTAGTTACCGAATTATTCTCATTGGAACATCGCGGTTTAGGTACAGCCTTAGCAACAGCATTCAGTTATTTATGTTCATTTATTGGCGTGAAAACTTTTATTGATTTTAAAGAATTATTAGGTTTACATGGTGCTTTCTGGTTGTACGCAGCCATATCTGTTTGTGGTCTATGTTTCGTTGTTTGTTGTGTACCGGAAACTAAAGGGCGTGATTTGACTGAAATTGACACAGTTAGGTGATCGCAACTTGAAATTCTTGAAAGAAATGTTGATGATAATCGTAGAAATAGAGAACGGAATCGACGTGGAAAAATCTCCATTAGTGTTGTTGAACGGTATTGTTAGTTATGAATAAGAAAATCTTTAATCATACCTTATTACAGTCAATTTTGCTCTATTCATTTCTTTCAAGATAATTCCGGTATTTCGTCAGCTTTTTAAAAGAATATATTACAAAATAAAGCGCAACAAATATTTAGTATTTAGGCTAATATACAATTAGTGGTCCACTTTGACAATATCAAAAAGTATCTAGAGAACAATCTTAAGATCGCTGTAATTTTATAAATTTAATCAAAGACAAATGGAAATTTTGACAATATTTAGCGACAATATTGAATTGATCAAAATTAGAGTGATTAAATTATTTATAACAAATATAACAATTAAAATTAGGTGCTAACTGAAAGCTTTAGAAAGATAATCAATTTAATGTTAGTTTTCAGTTATTTTTACTAGATTTACGCAATGTCCAATGTCAATCTTCAAATGGTGGAAATTTTGAAACGAATCAGCTTTAATCCAACAATAATAAAAAAACTCAATGGTGTAATTAAAACAAATAGAGATAATAAAATGCTAAATTACTGTAGCTTTAATAAGACGAAATTAAAATTACAATTGAATCAAGAGGAAGGAACTTAAATTTAAATTTCCACCATTTCAGCGTATAAAATCGAAACTTTACAAGCTCAATTTAAACGTAGCCTATCTTTAAATACCCCTCAAACACACACAAAAAAACGCTAAATTTTATATATTGAAATATAAACTAAAAAAAAATACAACTTTTGTACAGTATGTTGCTTGACAGATCTCCATTGTTTTGTAGTTTTATAAATGATAAAGCTAACTGGGTCGGACATGTACATAACACAAACATATCGTTGTATATTTGAGATATTGTAACAATAAAAATAAAGGGTGGTGGCGATATGGGGAAATGCAATGGAAATCTAGTAGATGCATTTGGTCATTTTGGTTTTATATTAAAAAAAAAACAGTCATAGATATGACTATGGCAACTAATGTGATGTCTTTGTGACCGAATGATTTTATCCTGTAGTTGTAGCTGTTATAAATAAAAGGATATTTTTATTTATAAAAGAGCGCTTTGACAATAATTTTAAAATATGAAAATTGCTCCTTTTTTATATTAGTCAACTTTGTACTAGATTATATTTATAATAATTGAATGATAACAATGAGTAATAAAATAAGTGAATTGAATTGGTTCTATTTATTTTTAATTTAATACACCAAACATTACGAATGTTATTGTAAATGTTTATAATTACTGATAACAATAATTATTGATAATTCAATGCCATTCTGTTTCGTGACGGAAATTTTAATCGCGGACGGAAAATTTTAAAATTCCCTAAATTCCGTTATTTGTTCGGTTTGTGAATTTCTAATAAAAGAGGCAAAAATGGGAGATTTCCATTAATGAAAATCGTATTATTGCAACTCTTCATACATTTATTTAACGTGCTCTTGAATTTCCCCTGGACGAATTATTAAAGTCGATTGTAAATACGAGAATAACTGTGTATTTTACGAATTAAATCCACAGTTCGACAATTTCTAAATTAAAATCAACTTTAATATTGACTTTATTCCGACCAAATTTGGATATTTCAATTAATTTAGATTCAAAAGTTTTTGTTCGCCAAACTAATTAAATTTTATTTATGTATTTAATGGGGATTACGTTAAAATTAATCAATTTTTTTCAACAATCCTATTAACTTGTTTTAGTTGACTTTTTGTCACAATTATTGTCTGTTTCTGACACTGGCCACCACTTCATATAAATTAAAATGAAAGTGAATTTAAAATTGCCACTTTAAAAGAGACTTCAGCGTTTCTCTAGTAGTCAATTTAACATATTTAAGTATCATTGAATGTGAGATTCAACAAAGGTATACAATGTGATTCATGAACTCTTAAGAAAATACTCAAATTCACTATAACATGACTCAGTCCAATATAATTGACCGACTTTCACTCAAATTTTGAATTCTACAATTTTACAAAACAAATCTCAAAATTGAACTTCACTAGTTGAGAACGAGAAAAAAACTCCCCAGAAAGATGAATTTAGAATCAGAAATTAGAGCTTTGGTTATACGTAATGTCGTAGATTGGTTCACATTTGACAAAATTTGTCATTTGTAAGTGCGTTTTGTAAGCATATCGATCAATCTACGACATTACGTAACCGAAACACAGCCAACTGCGAGATCAAGAGATTACCAGCATTCTCTAACTTTTTAACTATTAGTTACCATGACAACAAATCGACAATCTTTACAATTCCATCAAGAGACAAGTCTCTAGTTGTTATGGTAACGAATCGACAAGTTAAAGAATACAATTGTATAGTCGAAATTTTATAGACTTCTATCAATTAAAATTATGAGTCACCCTGTATACCCGGAAATGTATAAGATGGAAACGGAAGATGAGTATAATGTGATAATTGAACTGGAAACAATAAAAACAGATGACGAAAGATAAGTGTGTCACTATAATTAATTATAAATTAATAATTCAATTAATAGAACAAATTTAATATTAATAAACTTGTTATTAATGAAAATGAAAGAATTCAACTTTCGCTAATAACTCGACATTGCAATTTCTCTTTCATTCTCGTTGGTTATAAGTGAAATTAACAATAAAACTTCTACAAAATACTCGGAGAAAAAAATGAATAGAATTTCGTGTTTTTGTTTTGAAAATAAAACGAATGAACTTTGCCCCGCCTATAAATTTATGAACAAAACACTTGTAATTTTTATTACAATTAAATTTTAATCAAGAAACTTCTAGAGGCGACTAAAAAAATTGCAAAAATCTCACAGTGGCGTACTATTCAAAACTATTTCGAAATTATCTTTATTACATTATTAATTATTTTCAAATTTTGCGCTTTTATATTAGAACCAATGAGATTGTTTTTGAATAAAATCTTAAAATCGAGTATGTTTCTACCAAGGCCTGCTAGATTTTTTAGCGCTTTGCTTATTACAGGCCTGCCCATTTGGCTAAAACTCCATAAGAACATTCTTGATGAAACGCCAACTTTCGCCACTGTGGCGCTAATATCTGAACGAATCTTGAATTATGATTGGTTGCAGATTTCCCGCCAAAAACGAACGAACAAAGCAAAGATGGCGTATCTAAATAAAGATTATATTATATTCCGGTTACTAGCGCCAATGCGGCTAAAATTCGCATTTCTCTCGGAATTATGAACGAAGACAAATGGGCAGGCCTGTAAGAAGCAAAGCGATAAAAAATCTAGCCGGACTTGGTTTCTACTTATACTTTCTTTTTAAAGGAGCAATAGTGATTAAAGCCAGATTTACACAGTCACTAGAAACAAAAACTGTACTATTGGCCGTAAATTTAGATATTTATGACTCGTTTTTGCTTTAAATCTAACATATAACTCCCTGATTAGAATTACGTGTTTATAATTAACAAGTAATACATTCTAGAGTAACAAAATCCACTGTTTTGAGTTGTGTAAACTTGCCTGTAAAAGGAAGCTTATATCTAGGCGGGTAAAATTTAAATCCTAGTTCAAAAATAGAGTATTTGTTAAAATAGAAAACAAAAATTATCTTTACATTGATTTTATCTTGTAATGTCACTATATTTAATCGAATTTAATTTAATCAAATATCGGAGTAGTATTGTTCGCGTCAATTCTCGATTGTTACGCCATTGGTACAGTTATCACGTGACCTATGACTGTCAATTAATCGACCAATCAGCAGTGGCCAAATATAGTTGATAAGTTTGTGTGTGTGTGTCTGTATATGTGATAATAAATATGTCATAATTAATAAAATTGTAAAATTGTAAATTTCTTATTGTTAATTTTGCGTTTTTGGTTATACTAAAATAATTATAATTGTATTAAATTTTTAGTTGAAATTAAACAATTTAGAAATTACCAAAAAAATTCTATCAAAGTGGATCAAGAGAACAAAACAATGGAAACATTGCCAATCACTTTAATTGTGAAGGCACCAAATCAACAAATCGAAGATCAACAAATCAAATGCGAACTATCATGGACTATAAACAAATTAAAACAACACCTATCTGAAGTCTATCCCAGTAAACCTGTATGTATTAATTTAATTATAAATGAATTAAAATTAAAAATAAATTCTCTATTATAGCCGAAACACGAACAGAAATTAATCTATTCCGGTCAATTATTGAGCGATTCGGTTACATTAAAGGATGTTTTACGACAATATGAAGGCCAAGAAACCCATACAGTCCATTTGGTTTGTACATCACAACAGACTCGATCACCACAGAGGAATCAACCAATATCACGCCCAGTGGTACCAGAAGTACCACAAACACCCCCTAATACACCAACATCGACTACAATACGAGAGAATGGACAAACGATAGGGCAAACTATGCCCAATCTATGGGCAAATCCACCATTTGATCCAAACCAATTCGCTAGAGATCCAAATCAATTTGCAATGCAATTAGCAATGATGCAACAAGCCTATTTACAATATATGACGCAATATATGCAACTGTAAGATTGTTAATATTTTATAAAATAATTAAATTGTTATTATTTTTTAATAGTGCGGCTAATTCCTATGGAGTTATACAAAATCAACGTCTACAAAACGAAAATATACAACCACAACCGGAACCAGATGCTGGAATTCGTGATCCTGATAATCCAGAACGTGATTGGCTCGATATTTTCTATATGTTAAGTCGTGTTATGATATTATTTAGCGTTGTTTATTTCTATTCAAGTCCGATACGTTTCATTTTTGTATTATTACTGGGTTTTGCTCTATATTTATACCAAATTGGTTTCTTTAGAAGTATCAATAATAATAACAATATTATTAATAATAACAACAATAATAATAATCACAATAATAACAATACAGTACAAGGTAATAATGATACAACCGGGCAAGAACAAGAACGCCAACCCCAACAACAAGAAGAACAAGCACCGTCACGTTTGATGATAATTTGGACATTTTTTACAACATTTTTCGCTTCATTGATACCAGAAATACCAAATGCTATTTAATTGAATGTAATCGGAAATATTTGTTATAATTTCCATAAAATCGCTTTTAATTGTAAATATTTAATAGAAAGAATTTAATAATTATCTAGTAATTTAGCTTTAATAATGTGATTTAAATATTAAGTATTTGGATATTGATCGTTGTTTATTCCAACATTTAGCTCCATTTAAGGTTTTTAATAAATTTTTAGGAGTGGTTGTTATCGTTTAAACTTACCAATTATCCACGATTCGGCCAATAGGAGTGAAGGTGGGTGAAGGGTGGGTTGCTCAATCTATATCTTTGATTATTCGGCCAATGAGAGGAGCACAGGATCGGGTGGGTTGCTCAAAAATCTACAATTGAAAATTGTTTTATTTTATAAAATAGAGCGACAATACAACCTCAAATTAAGCATCATTGATTTGGTCCAGGATATTATCGATAGTCTCATCCTCATCGTCATCTTTATCGGCAATTTCTTGAGAAAATTCGCCTTCTATTTCCGATATTTGACAATCATCTAATTCTCGATTTGGTTGTTGGATTGTTGTCAATTTTTCTACAATAATCTCCGTATTTTTGTTGTTAAACAATTCTACACTCTTCTTCTGATCAACAATTTCGGTGGCCTTTTTTTGAGAAAATTCGCCTTCGACACACTTCTGTGCCTTCAATCTTTCCTCTCGTAACTTCTTAGCCCGTTCGCGATTCAAACGGATTCGTTCTTCTAATTCACCGTCAGTATTGATCCGATCCTGGATAGTATCGTTAGTCTGCGCCCCAACAATCTCAGTATCCATTTCTCGAGAAAATTCCCGATTTTGTTGTTCGATGGCTTTGAATCGGTCTTCGCGTAACTGTCTGGCTCGTTCGCGATTCAAACGAATCCGCTCCTCTTGTGCCTCACTGATACCAACACTAGTCGCTATTTCCCCAAAACTATCACTCTCCAATAATTCCTGATCGTTATTCGCTATAATTGTGGTCTGTTCGACTGGTTCAAGATCCATTCGTATACGTTTCAGGTGCGTTTGTACGGCGCGTTTTGTGCCCAATTTCTCGATTTTAGCGAGACAATCATCGAAGGGAAACTTCGGAAATAGACGATGACACCAGTATTCGTAAGTTTTCAATAACACGTTCAAATCTTCTTCTTCGTGGTCTTTACGTTTGAATTTGACGCGTTCAAAGTAGGATGGTAAGGCGGTAAGGCCGCGCGGTCCTTTTAACGTTTCTTCATTCAATTTCGGTCGAGGATTACGGACGATACGTTTCGGTTTTATTGGCTTAATTTTTGTTGGATCATCTTCAGTTTCTCGAATTGACTCATTTCCATCGTTACCTTCAACAGTTTCGGTATCGTTTTCATCCAAATCGTCGTTGTAAGGATCTTCAGAGGTTAACATCGTTGGCGCGTTTTGACACTAAATTTGAGGTTATGTTGTCGCTTATTCGACAATTATTGGAACATTAATTAAATTCTTGATTACAATTAGAGTCGTTACCAATAGTTGTAGAAAATCTCCTTAGATTTTCATCGTTTTGATTGATTTTCGTTAAAAATGACTCCAATAATTTTTTATTTAAACGATCAGTTTGTGTAAGTTCACGCACCGGCCGATGGTCCCCTTGTTGTTGTTGTTGTTCTTGAGGATTAGTTGATGAAAACGGATTTCTACTAGGCATTTTCTTCGAGGAAAATTTCAGGAAATTTTGAAAAACTTATAATTTTGATTGTTGCCGATAGATGGCGACCAAATTGACAAGTTCAAATACTGGAACGCTGATTTCAATCCAAACTTATCAAATATAAAATCTAAATTAATATCGTAATATACCTGAATTAGAAAATTAGAACAATTTTATCAACTACACTAACTACGATAATAGAAAAATAAAATAATTTGTGCCAATTTTATACACCTAATTTTATACAACCAGCAATACTTCTTTAGTTTAGACACAAACCAGTTCACCAGTTGATGAACTGTTTCAATTCGTTTGCGTCTCCACTATCTAAGATGTCTACCACGTTATTCCTCATCGCAGTAGCCCATGATTTTGCGAACGTATGTCAGTTTCTTGTTTCAACTAAATAATCTGCATTACCGACACTCTATTAAAACAAGAGCATGTCGGTAATGCAGATTACAGTGTTGAAGTTAGAAGCTGCCCTACGTTTACAAAGTTATAGGCTACTACGAAGAGGAATAGCGTGGCACACTTGTCTCTGGGACAGGATCACTCTATACTATACTACCTCATTGTTAACATGCGCCAATAAGCGGCGTTGCCACATTGAAATCCGTAATTAGCATTTTTTTAATCGAAAAAATAAGACATAATTATGATTAAATAACTAATTTTATTAGATGCTAATTACTTAGATTATCTCTAATAAATTGATCGAAATATTTCAATGTCTCTTGCATCTCGTCATATTGTCCGTATTTACAAGCATCCTCGATGCTCAACCATTTAAAATCTTGATGCTCATCGGACATTCTAACTTGAGCCTCCGAATTTATCAATTCAGCTAGCCAATAGACGACAATTTTCGGCTTATTGTTCACTTGATAAGTAATCACCTTCTTGGCGTCCTCGTACACTTTCAAATCTTGCTTAATCAGCCCTGATTCTTCTACTGTTTCCCGATAAGCAGTCTCTAGATCACTCTCGCCGGGATCAACGTGACCTAATTGACGAGAACATCTTTAAAATTGTAGAATTAGCGACTATTATCGGATACCTTTCGGTGGTGTCCAATGGTGGTTGCCGTAAGAGGTTTGCATCATTAAATATTGGACGTTGTTGTAAAAACGTTTGAAAACGACAAAACCGGCCGCTCGCTTTGTTGCCATTTTGTTAATTATCGCCAAAACCTCGATGTAGAGCCTTCGCTTCAACTAAAGATATTGGTTTTAATGTGAAACCTTCAAGCCTTGGCTCGTATTCTAAATCTCTCAATTTATTGATTTTATCTTTAATTTTCTTGTTGAATTCTTCTAAATCTCTATCCGCATTTGCTATTTCTGTAAAAGAAAATTAATAAATTTACGTAATTTTATTTAGTAAAATTGTCACCTTTACGTAGAATATTTATAGCTTCTTTTTTAGGTCTTTCAATGTAAATCGAACCTAATTGCATCCATATTCGCCTATCATCGGTTGTTTCAGTAGCTCGTAAGGCTTCACGAAACTTATTTCGATTATTTGACAATTCCAATTTCTCGGTCTTCTCAGTTAGGATATCTTGGGCAAGTTGTTCAACTTCATATAAATATTTGTAGGATTTTTGATTTTGTACGTCTTGTAATTTAGACATAAATTTTTAATTAAAACAACTCAAAATTTCAAAACCTAACCTCACATTTATAATTGTTAAATGTTATGTTGGCGATATTGGTTACTAGACAAGCCGTCTTAAAGACGCCACACACGTTACGATATAAATACAAAACAAGTCTTTCGCTTGGTATTAATAAATTTGTAAAAACTCAAAATCAATAATTTTGTAGTTATAATCAAATTTAGTGGCTTTTTATTACTGTCTTTCTCTGAATTGACTCAAAATAGATATAAAAATATCGCATAAAGTCGATTGTAACTTGCCTAATTGTGTATGGACCGCCTGACGTTTAACAATTTGGTGGAAAACAAGGTTGGCGGCCTGAAATCACCAACATTGGAAAATTGAGGTTATATCAACCTGTTGTTTTCGCCTTGTCATTAGTGCATTTGTAAAGCAGAAATCATCACCAAAATCGAGAAATTATGGCATTAGCTGAAATTTGTGGCTTATCCGGTTTCGATTCCACCAAAAACGGCTACAATCAAGACAGTGAAGTGGTCAAATTAAGCCACAATTTCGAACGAAATTTAGAATTATGTGTACCACCATTTCCGAACGTAAATCCGTAATTTTTAATACAAATAAATTCTATTATAATTATGTTATAGCCGGCTGAGAATCTTGGACGTTTCACCAAAGACGAGTATGGTCGCGATATCAAAATTAAATTCGATCATGGTACAACAACTTTGGGTTTTATGTATAAAGGTGGTGTTGTATTAGCTGTCGATTCTCGAGCCACTGGTGGACAGTTTATCGGGTCGCAAACGATGAAGAAAATCGTGGAAATTAACGATTTCCTCTTAGGTATAAACTTAAAAAAATCCAATCAATGTTAATTGTGTTAATTTCAGGTACTTTGGCCGGTGGTGCTGCTGATTGCGTCTATTGGGACCGTGTTCTAGCTAAACAATGCCGCATGTACGAATTGCGCAATCGTGAACGGATCTCCGTAGCGGCCGCTTCAAAACTAATGGCTAATATGGTGTACAATTATAAAGGAATGGGCCTATCGATGGGTATGATGTTGGCCGGTTGGGATAAACGAGTACTAATTCTACTTTAATTTTTATATTTTTAAACAATCGTTAATTTAAGGGACCACAATTGTATTACGTTGATTCAGAGGGGATGCGTACACCTGGCAAAGTATTCAGTGTCGGTTCCGGTTCAATTTATGCGTTTGGCGTATTAGATTCCGGTTATAAATGGGATTTAGAAGATGAAGAAGCTTACGATTTGGGGCGTCGGGCTATTTATCATGCGACACATCGTGACGCTTATTCTGGCGGTATTGTACGTGTCTATCATATGAAATCGACTGGATGGATTCATATTGATAATAACGATTGTATGGATCTACATTATAAGTATCAAGCTGAAAAGGAGGATGCTATCAATAAAGTTGCTTAGTTATTAATGTATTTAGATCAAGACGGCTCTTTTATAATAAATTTAAATGAAAATTGAATCAATTTATTCAAGTCAGTTTCCAGTTTTCCAGTTAAATTAATCAAGTTTAAAAAAAATTGAAGAAAATGGATTGCTATTGGTTTGTTGTCATTTAAATTGTCTTCAACTGCAGCCAGTAGCGTAGCAAACTAATTGAAGTTTCAGTTTAAACTGAATTTACATTTTCACAAAATATCCCCATTATCCTGTCAATTTTTGTTTGATTCTGTTTAATTTAGGCGTATCCCTATAGAAAATTCGCAGATTTTGCGATATTTCCGTCAATTATAGCCAATTTGTCGCCCGAAAGGGCCCCACCATGCTACGCCACTGTGCACTTATCTCTGCTCGATATGACTCTTAATTAACCTCAATCGGAGGTAGTTTGACAGTTGACGCGATGGAGGCAAGGTCACCTTTAACATCAGAGCCTACTTGGCAGAAAATCCAGCAATATTACAACGAAAATAAGGATAAATTGATAATTAAAGAATTATTCGCGCAAGATGCCAAACGTTTCGAAAAATTCAGGTAATCAACAATTATCACGAATAGAAATAAAGACTTTTATTCACCTTTAAATGCCCTTGTATTTGACCCAATTCTCAAATTGTATGATTCTAGTCTTCGTCTGCAAACACCGAAAGACGGCGATATCCTCATTGATTATTCGAAGAATCGCCTGACACCCGAACTCTTCCAATTGTTGGTGAAATTGGCCAAAGATCGCAAAGTTGATGGGGCGCGTGACGCGATGTTCGATGGTGTTAAGATCAACAGCACCGAAAACCGCGCCGTTCTACATGCAGCCCTCCGTAATCGTTCCAATACACCCATTTTGGTCGATGGTAAAGACGTAATGCCGGAAGTTAACGCCGTATTGAACCACATGAAGGAGTTCACAAATTCAGTTTTGAGCGGTACTTGGAGGGGTTATAGCGGTAAACCGATAAAGGATGTCGTCAATATCGGCATCGGCGGTTCGGATTTGGGGCCGTTGATGGTCACCGAAGCCTTGAAGGCTTACAGTAAAGGATTACATCTACATTTCGTCTCGAATATCGACGGCACTCATCTGGCGGAAATTTTAAATAAAATCGATCCTGAAACTGTGCTGTTTATTATCGCATCGAAAACTTTCACAACTCAAGAGACAATAACTAACGCTACATCGGCTAAAAATTGGTTCTTATCGCACGCTAAACAAGTAATTATAACCGATTTAATTGTGGAATTTGTTTGATTTTACGATTTTAGCCGGAAGCGGTCGCTAAACATTTCGTAGCGTTGAGCACGAACGAACCGAAAGTCAAAGAATTTGGAATAAATCCGGCGAATATGTTCGGATTTTGGGATTGGGTAGGTGGGCGGTATTCGTTATGGTCCGCCATAGGGCTCAGCATCTGTCTATCGGTTGGTTTCGATAATTTCCTCGAACTTCTCAATGGGGCCCATTTTATGGACAATCATTTCATTAAAGCTCCACTAGAACAAAACGTAAATCTCCCCATTATTCTAACAATTATTATAAAATAAAATAATTTCAGGCGCCTGTGATTCTGGCTTTATTGGGTATTTGGTACAGTAATTTCTACGGAGCTGAGACACACGCTCTACTACCATACGACCAATATTTACACCGATTCGCCGCTTATTTCCAACAAGGCGATATGGAAAGTAACGGGAAATACGTGACACGCAACGGACAGAACGTCAATTATACAACCGGTCCGATTGTGTGGGGCGAACCGGGCACCAACGGCCAACACGCCTTCTACCAATTGATCCATCAAGGTACAAGACTTATACCGTGCGATTTCCTAGCACCTTGCCAAACTTTAAACCCAATCAGCAATAATCTGCACCATAAACTACTATTGGCGAATTTCTTCGCCCAAACTGAAGCCCTAATGACCGGCAAAACCAAAGAACAAGCCCGTTCTGAACTGCAGAAACAGGGCCTTTCTGGCGACGAATTAGAGAAATTATTGCCGCATAAAGTGTTCGAAGGGAATCGGCCAACTAATAGCATCATGGTGAAGAAATTAACACCGTTCACTTTAGGCGCTCTAATCGGTAATTGGCCTCGATTATTTCAAAATTAACACTAATTAAGCGATTTTCAGTGTTGTACGAGCATAAAATCTTCGTACAAGGTATGATTTGGGATATCAATTCGTTTGATCAATGGGGTGTTGAATTGGGTAAACAACTGGCAAAAGCAATCGAACCGGAATTACAAGATAAAACACCAATATCGTCGCATGATTCGTCAACGAATGGTTTAATTAACTTCTTTAAAGCTAATCAGTGATTTATATTCGATTTAAACAGAATCTATATGGTGAAAATTCATGTTAATTGTCGTTTTTAATAAAACTATAAAGGGATAATTCGTTTATTTAGAAATATTCCATCAAATCTCAACTTGCGTAAAGCGGACACGTAAAAATAAGCCACACGTAACCACTAGTGACTATTGGAAGCTATGGTAAGATACAAAATGCAACATTGCCGCTGTTACTTTAAAGCCAAATTCACTCGATTATTGATTATTTATACCCAATTAAAATAGTGGTAAGTATTTTTACAAATAAAACCCAAATTTGTAGCTAATCTTCTAATATTAGAACGAATTTTTTCAATTTTATAATCGATAATGTGGCAACGTTGATTTGTTGCACGTGTAAAGTTACTATATATATAAAGTACCGCAATTGGCATCCATTTTGTGTCTGAAATTTGACGCCAACTTCAAACAGAATGAAACAAAGCGGGCTTCTGCCAGTTATATTAGAGGGGTAGGCAACATTAAATACTAAAAATTTTAAATTTGGCGCGCTAAAAATTTTGATGACCAGGTCATTTATTGGTTGTCATCTATTGTTTTCTGTTAAATGAAGGTCACCTTCTGTCAGGCAGCCATGTTGTGTCTAGAAAATGTACTTCTATCTCTAACACATTTGAACATTGAATTGCGGTACTTTATACATATAGTGACTTTAGTTACGTGTAATGCAGATACTAGACATAAGCCTTATCAATTATTTGTTTTGATTAAAATTCGAAACTCTCAAAAATTTTCCTTTGTATCAATTGCGTAATCTCGGCTTTTAAATACGTTTAAATTCGCTTCAATTGTGACAGTTTTGATAACAAAACAAAGACAGTCTAACCTAACTTTTTGTTGTCAATTCAAGGACAATCGTTAAATAAAATTTATAATAGAATTGTCATATCTGTTATCAATTTTATTTACAATTGTTAATATTTCTACAAATACAGCTCGTTAATTTCGCTTATCATCCATTAGTCTACAATATTCTCGACAGAAATCACGTTTATCACAAATTAAATTGTAAGTATTAATAATTAAATCTGATTATTAACGCCAATTATTGTAATTATTTTGATATAATCGGTTTTATCGACGATTACCGATGTGTAACGAAATTCGAGAGGGACACCCGGGCAATTTTCTACGTTTCGTAGATTTACCCCAAGTGACCCGCTTTTCTAAATGGAGCTTTGAATTTCAGATGTCTTCGGGTCAATTCAAGTTCGCCATTGACCGTGGTGGCACTTTTACCGATATTTTCGCCAAATGTCCCGACGGTAGGATTCGAGTGCTGAAATTGCTCTCCGAAGATCCGCAACATTATAAGGACGCGCCGACTGAGGGTATCCGCCGTATTCTACAAGAGGTAAAAATAATATGAAAATTCAATAGTGTTTGATTTACGGCTGCAGTATCGACTTTATTATCGGTATTATGTTGAAATGTGCTTATTTCATGTTTGATAGTTGTGCAATTTATAAAGTTTACATTTGAATTGATGCAAACTCAGTAGAATCTTATAAATATGATGATACTGTGTAACTAAATTTCATATATAGGGGTTGATATTAAATGTTGAAAATCGAGTTTATTCAGGTTCGTTCAATTGACACATGTACATAGACTAGACGATAAATTGGATATTTTTATTGCTTCAACTTCATTGAACTATTGCATTTTTTATCGTTTTTTAATTCACTATTTTTCCATATTTATTGCTGTACACGGGAAGTTCATTTACTTTCAAAATGATTTTCTCTATAATGTTGAATTACCTTTCGTTTGAGTCTACCTGTAAGTTATAAATTCTATCTGGAATTATCTCAGGGAATCTTCTTTTGATCAATGACGGATCTTTATTTTATAATTAAACGAAACAAAGTTTCAATTATAATATTTAAAAGATGTATTTTTGTAATTTAATGCAATTTTGACATAATCTACAATTACTCTATTGTTGAACTAGGAGGAGTAATGATTAAAGTCGGGTTTACACAGAAAAAGTCAACACTTCAAAACCCATTATTTTTGAGTTGTGTAAACTTGCGTATAAAATAGCCAATGGAAAGCTAGCATTTAGGCGCGCCAATTCAAATCACCTCTAGTTTAAAAATGAGTATAAACATATTCGAAAAGATAAAGGCCCTTATACATTGGCGCGCAAAGTTACGTAAGAAGTGAACGAAAAGAGCAGAATTCGGAGTTTTCAATTTTTGCGAATTTTCCGGAAAACTAACAAGTTACGAAGTCAAAACTCCCGATTTTGATGATTTTTGGTAAGTACTTCATTCTATTCTAAGGGATGCATGTTTTGTCATTCGTGCCCATACGCAAATTTAAGGGAGAAAATTGGGGTTGAAATTACCCCTGTAAAATCANAATCGGGAGTTTCGACTTCGTAAGGTTTACTTGTAAGTAATCTTGGAATTTTTTTGCAAATTCAGAAAGCACCCGAATATCATTTACTGAGTTGCCAGATGTTTCACGGTATTTCTCCTCGATGTAAGCTATGATTTTGTGAACGTAGGTCAGCTTCTTGTTTCAACTGTGTAATCTGCATTACCGACAACCTGTTGTTAGTTTTGTTTCAACGGCTTGTCGGTAATGCAGATTACTGAGCTGAAACAAGAAGCTGACGTACGTTCACAACTCAGCTTACCTGATATAGACAGAAAATTGTACAAAAATATGAAAAATAGAAGCTCCAAGATTTTCCTCTGTAACTCGACATTCTGTGGGAGTTTTCCAAAACTGGAAACGCCATTAGAAGGAGATATCGACTCTTAAACTCTTCCAGGAAACCGGCCAAGTTCTAAGTAAAGACGGCCAGATTGACAATTCCCAAATTGAATGGATACGAATGGGTACAACTGTAGCAACTAATGCCCTACTAGAACGGAAAGGTGAACGTATCGCTTTCGTTACAAATGCCGGTTTTAAAGATATCCTCCTGATTGGAAATCAAGCTCGTCCGAAAATTTTCGAACTTGTAAATATAATTTCCAATTAATTCTCACGATTCTCACGAAATTCTCCCTTTAGAATATCAAAAGACCGGAAATTCTCTATAATGAAACGGTAGAAATCGATTGTCGAATCATACCAATAATGGAGGATAAATGTGAATTAAGTGATGATTTAACGAAGAATTGGCGTCGAGTTTACGGCCATACCGGTGAAGGTTTCTATATTACAAGAGAATTAAACTATAGTGAAGTTTATCAGAAATTGAAAACGGTCTATGATAAAGGAATTAAGAGTATTTCGGTAGCTTTAGCCCATAGTTACACGTTTTATGAGCATGAATTGCAAATTGGCAAAATTGCAAAACAACTTGGTATGTAATTTCTAGGTACGCTTATTTCTGGTACCAATTGCAACATTGTTTAGGTTTCGAGCATGTTTCTTTGTCGCACCAAGTCATCCCTATGGTGCGTTTGGTACCGCGCGGTTTCACTTCTTGTGCTGACGCTTATTTGACACCGCACGTCAAGCGTTACGTTAACAGTTTTGCTAGCGGTTTTAAGAATAATTTACTAGGAACTCGAGTATTATTCATGCAAAGTGATGGTGGTTTAACCCCAATGGAGAATTTCAATGGTGCTAGAGCTATACTATCCGGACCAGCTGGTGGTGTTGTCGGTTACGCAATGACAACTTGGCAAAAAGAAACAGATCTACCAGTTATTGGTTTCGATATGGGCGGAACTTCAACGGATGTATCGCGTTATGATGGCCATTTCGAGCATGTTTACGAGAGTACAACTGCTGGAGTAACAATTCAATCGCCACAATTAGACGTAAATACAGTCGCTGCAGGTGGTGGTTCTATGCTATTCTTCCGTTCGGGTATGTTTGTTGTTGGCCCTGAATCTGCAGGAGCCCATCCAGGACCGGTTTGTTATAAAAAAGGAGGTCCTCTAACCGTCACCGATGCCAATCTAGCATTAGGACGACTACTACCGGAATATTTCCCGAAGATTTTCGGACCGAATGAAAATTTACCGCTGGATAAACAAGCAACAATTTTAGAATTCACCAAATTAACACAAACAATAAACGATTTCTTGTTGAAAAATTCGAATAAACCGATGAGTTTAGAAGAGGTAGCTATGGGGTTTATTCGGGTAGCTAATGAGAGTATGTGCCGGCCGATTCGGGCTTTAACTCAAGCCAAAGGTTACGATACCGCCCGGCATGCGTTGGCTTGTTTTGGAGGTGCCGGCGGCCAACATGCTTGCGCTATTGCTAGAAGTTTAGGGATGACAACGGTTTTCGTCCACAAATATGCCGGAATCTTGTCGGCTTACGGGATGGCTTTGGCTGATGTTGTTTATGAAGCTCAAGAGCCTTGCGCTCGAATTTACCAGGATTGTAATTTTGATTATTTCGATGAACGATTGATTGAATTGAAGAAGCAATGTTTGAGGAATTTAAAACAACAAGGCTTTAATGAGGATCAAATTATTGTTGAGCCGTACTTGCATATGCGTTATGATGGCACCGATTGTGCTCTAATGTGCTCTCCTGTTGCTTCAAATTCAAGTACACAACATGGAGATTTTCTTGAAGCATTTATCCAGCGTTATCAATCCGAATTCGGTTTTACGATTCCTGAACGGCGGATTATTGTCGATGATATTCGAGTTAGAGGCGTCGGTCGGAGTAATTTAGAAGAAGAAATCGAAATCCCAACGGCTATAAGTGACGCACAATCGGAATCCAAAACGCAAATCTACTTCGAAGACGGTTATGAAACCACAAATATTTATCTATTAAAGAATCTATCGGCCGGCCATTGTATTAAAGGTCCGGCTATCATTATGGACCAATTGAGCACGATTTTAATCGAGCCAAATTGTACCGGATTTATTACAAAATATGGCGATATTAAAATAACTATAGGATCGGGGAGAATTAAAGAGATCGGACCGGAATTGGATTCAATCCAGCTCAGTATATTCAGTCATCGATTTATGAGTATTGCTGAGCAAATGGGGAGGTAATTTATTGATTTTCTTGTAATTTCTAAATTCAAATTTTTCGGTGTAGAATTTTACAACGCACCTCAATTTCAACGAATATTAAGGAACGTCTAGATTTCTCTTGCGCTTTATTCGGACCGGATGGCGGTTTAGTTTCGAATGCCCCACACATTCCAGTCCATTTGGGAGCAATGCAAGAGGCTGTCCAATATCAAATGAAAACACGAAAAACATTCAAAAACGGTCAAGTAATTCTGTCGAATCATCCGGCAGCTGGTGGGTCGCATTTACCGGATTTAACCGTAATTACGCCAGTATTTTACAAGTAATTACCGGAATTATTTGGAGGGAAATATCGAGAATAACGTAACCTTTTATAGAAATAGTCCAGATCCGGTATTCTTCGTCGCTAGTCGTGGCCATCATGCTGATATCGGTGGTATAACGCCCGGTTCAATGCCGCCACATTCGCGGAATTTATCCGAAGAAGGTGCTGCTTTTAAATCGTTTCTATTAGTTGAAAATGGTGTATTTTGTGAAGATGCAATCGTTGAGGCATTCCGTAAAGCTGGTGGACGTAATTTGAGCGATAATCTATCGGATTTAAGGGCTCAAGTTGCAGCTAATAAGAAAGGTATCGCTTTAGTTGCTGAATTAATAGATCAATATGGATTGAAAGTTGTACAAGCTTATATGGATTATATACAGAAAAATGCGGAAATTGCCGTTAGAGATATGTTGAAAGAAGTGGCAAAAGATACACAACAACGTACTGGACGGAGTGTTTTGTTAGGGGAAGATTTTATGGATGATGGATCACCGATTGTATTGAAAGTACATTTAGATAGTGATAAAGGTTCGGCATATTGCGATTTTACGTGAGTTGTAATTTTACAATTTCATCAATTCGGATAATTTTTTTTTTAATATTTGTATAGTGGAACCGGACCGGAAGTCTGGGGCAATTGTAATGCACCTAAAGCTATAACGCTTTCAGCTCTCATTTATTGCTTACGATGCATGGTTGGACATGATGTTCCGCTCAATCAGGTACGTAGACGACTTTAAATTGAACCAATTCTACACCTCTGTGTGGCACGATTTTTGTAAATTTCGACGATAAGCGTTGAATATCTGTCAATCGGTTTGATTGGAGCGATAATCTGTTGTTTTATTGTATAAATAATTAATTTTTAATCGAAATTACGCAGAACGGATAGCGCAATCGTTTTGGGAATATTAATGAGAATAAGCGCGGCTTTTTAGTGATTTATTTAATCAAATGCAAGTAATCGAGTCGTTTCATTAGATGTTTTGAATAAAATTTTCATCTTATATTTCATCTTTAAGGGATAGGATTAGAAGTCAGTAAAAAGTGAAAATTTTAACGATTTATTGTTTTTGTTTTTGCTTGTTAGAAACAGCATTTCGGGCTGCATAAGAGGGATATTATAGTTTTGGAAAATGTTGTGGAAATTTTGAGTTATTGATGAAAATCTAGAAGCATGTGTTTTCTTAAATTCTCCCTCATAATTCAACTTATCAATTTGTTTCCAATAAATATAAGATTTAGTTGACAGCAAATTGAAAGAGATTTCTAAATATGCAAGAAACTTTCAGATCGGTCTAGTAGTTTTCCGGAAAATCAAGAAAATATCGAAAGTTTGTTGAAGTTTCCTTACATAATTTTCAACATTTCTTAGCCATTTTCACCTGTTAAATATAATTGTTTTGAATCGTATCTTTTTCCAATTTATAGACGATTCTATGGATTTTAAAGTTATGTTATAGTTTTGTGAAGAATTTGCTTATTTTCATGGAAAAACCGTGCGGAAAACAGGCTTGTTCGTTCACCAAGTTGCGCATAGATGGTGCTGCTATCACAATTTTGATAAGTATGTCTTCTACTTTATCAACAGTTAGTGCGAGGTTGCCATTACAGGATACACACTCTATTTATCTTTGCTCATGAAGATTTTTGCGAAGATTTACTTTATAGAAGAAGGCGGTTTTATAAACAAAAATATTTGGCAATCTCGCACAAATCTACACAAAGTGAATGAGTTCTGTAAAAATTATGCTAACAGCACCATCTTTGTGCTATTTAGTAAACGAAAAGACTATTTTCTAGGCGATTTTCCCATGTAAATAAGTAATTTTTCCTAACAACTATAATTTTAGAGTCTGTAAAATTTTCTGATTTTCACAGAATTTTCGAAAATTTTATCTTCAGCTCCTACTACTTGAATTCCCCAAGTATACACTTTAAAGGGCTTTAATTTTCTGCGTTGAAGATTATGCAAAGAAATCTTCAACAAGCATTTTTCCTAATTTTCCAAAAACTACTGGGTCGGTTGGAAAATTTCTTGCAATTTTAGAAATCCCTTGCAATCTGCTATAATTAAACCCCATTTTCATTAGAAACAGATTGATAAAAGCTGAGTTATTGGGGCAATTTTAAAAAACGCTTCTAAATTTTCATTAATAACACAATTTACATTTTCTAAAATTAGAAAATCTGTTATGCCAGTTGAAATGCTCTTAGAATAAGCCCAAAGATTTGAATTTTCATTAAAAAATAAAGTTTCTTAATGACTTCTAGTACTGTTCCCCAAGTATAAACTTTAAAGGGCTTTAATTTTCTGCGTTGAAGATTATGCAAAGAAATCTACAACAAGCATTTTTCCTAATTTTCCAAAAACTACTGGATCGATTGGAAAATTTCTTGCATATTTAGAAATCCCTTACAATCTGCTATAATTAAATCCCATTTTCATTAGAAACAAATTGATAAAAGCTGAGTTATTGGGGCAATTTTAAAAAACGCTTCTAAATTTTCATTAATAACACAATTTACATTTTCTAAAATTAGAAAATCTGTTATGCCAGTTGAAATGCTCTTAGAATAAGCCCAAAGATTTGAATTTTCATTAAAAAATAAAGTTTCTTAATGACTTCTAGTCTTGTTCCTTAAAATGTTTAATTCAATAAACGTTAGCGCGGTAATGAAAATCTTTATCCGTTAAAAGCTGGAAAATTTGCACCCTTGTTAAAGGGATTATCGCCTTGTATATACGTTTGAGTGAATTTCCGGATGACACCCTTATAAATACACGCACAATCAAACATTCTGTAGAACTAGAGAAATTTTGTTTTCCTTCTGATTAGGGTTGTTTGGTACCTGTACAAATAAACGTACCAAAAGGCTCAATTCTCGATCCTAGTGATCAAGCTGCTGTTGTCGGCGGTAATGTTTTAACATCCCAACGAGTCGTCGATGTTGTATTGAAAGCATTTCGAGTATGTGCCGCTTCACAGGGTTGTATGAACAATATCACATTCGGCAATGATTCATGGGGTTGTTATGAAACTGTTGCTGGTGGTAGTGGTGCGGTAAGTTATTTCTACAATCAACAATAGACAAATATTTTGTTTATCTCCTATCTTAGTATTTGTGATATTTATTTTTACGATAGGGTCCCGGTTGGGATGGTTGTTCCGGTGTACACACACATATGACCAATACTAGAATAACTGATGTAGAAATATTGGAACGTAGATATCCGGTACATGTGCGCAAGTTTATGTTACGACCGGGGACCGGTGGTGATGGGAAATATCGTGGCGGTGATGGTGTCTTGAGGGAAATTCTTTTTAGATCACTGTTGACATTATCTGTACTGACTGAGAGACGTGTCCTACAACCGTATGGTTTAAATGGTAGAAATTTTAGATATACAGCTTCAAAAATCCAATATTAGTTTTTTTAAAAGACAACCCGTAATATTTATAGGACTCTTGTGATTGTTCCAGGTGGCAATCCAGGCGCTCGAGGTCTCAATCTCTTAATCAAAAACGACAGTAGAACCATCAATCTTGGACCGAAAACTGCAGTGCCCGTACAACCCGGTGTAAGATCATTAAAATCGTTATTTCCTTAATAAATAGCAAATCATTAAATTTCAATAATTAGTGAGAACGCCATCATATAACCGTCCACTAGTCTATTTCTGTTGATTAATCGACAACGTTACATTAATTTGATTTTCTTAATTACAACTACGTGTTTTGGTTTAGATTAACAACCCGGTGGAAATGTAAAAATATCGTTCACGTTCGTAATTTAATAGATATAGATTGGGGATAATCCAGTTGACATTGTAAGATGGAAGATAATTAATAGGAACCATCAAAGGGGATCATTTTGCAATAAGGATGCCACAGTGAAAGATTCAGTGTTTCAGCTGCTTTCCATTCCATTGGGACCCATATATCAAAACTGTAAGATTACAGTAGGATATATGTAGAAATGAAAAACTATAATAACACCATTAGAATCGGTGTTTGTACGGTCGTATTTCTCTTTTATGTTAAGACTTGTATAAAAATCCCAGTCTCTATTCTATGCTGAATAGTCGCCTCATTTTGAAATCATTGAAGAGGAGACAACGAGCTGAATATATGGGAATGTATGCGGTTAATAGTCGTGTCAATAAAGCCACTCGAAAACGATAAATGTGAATGAAACTTACCCCTAAAAAAATAGAACAACTTCTATCCATACATACACATGTCCCCATTTTTATGGTAGTCTATTGACTTTTTTGCTCATACCCCATAAAGTTCTTTCCCCTTTTTGTTTGTTAACTCTTCCGATATTCTCGGATTTAAATTGATGGCTTTTCCATTCTAATAGTGGCGCCGATTTTATTGAGAAATACAAGATTTAAACAACTGGCTTTTCCAAATTTAATGCTCTATTTTTGGTTTTTATACCGGCCATTTGTACAGTTTTTGTGGCTCTTTTTACAGGCGCAATAAAGCAAAAACTTGACGGCAAGTTGAGTCGATTTCAAGTAAAAAATCACTATATTTGAGAAATCAAATTAGCCGCATTAGAAGAACCTACCCTATCAGCTGTACCGTAATGAGTGCCATTACGGTACAGTTTTGTAGTTAACGAATTTAACCCGATTTTTTCAGGACGTCTTCCAGTTGCATACGCCGGGCGGCGGTGGTTACGGTTCTGTTGCCGGTACGGATCATTTAGTTCGTTGGGGACCATCGGATAATGCGACCCTGGGGACGTTCCATGAGCGCGGTAGCGTCTTTGAATATCGCCGTGGCCAAGAGAGCGTTTAGATTTTGCAATTTGGATTTTTTGAATAAAGTTTTAAGTTGTTCTAGTTTTTCATTGTTGATTCATATAATTTACCCGGGGATTGTGTCGAATGCAATTTCTGTGGAAGCCTCGGAGGTGTTTTCTTGCAAAATCATGCATTTTGGCTTTGCATACAACACCTTTTTAAAAATTAATTAAAACTATGAATAGAAATAGGTTCGATATTAAATCTACAACGTTTGTTACAATATTTATTAATAATTGTGAGATATTTACATGTTTATTTTTGATTTAAATTGATGGAAATCAAGTTGGAAAAGTATTCATGTTCTAAAGATAGGTCTTGTTTGAATCGGTATTGGAGGACTTTTAAAAGTGGATAAAAGCGGCAAACAGCTAAGAATATTTTCAAATTTTGCACCGTAAAGTTTCAATGTCTAATTGAAAATCGAGCTTAGATGTCTACAACAAAGACAAAGGCGGATATTGGTCCTTATTAAAATGCCAAGAACGCTCTTGTAGTTTCGATCTGATTAAATCCATCATCTAATGAGAATATTCGAATGGTGTAGCAAAATTTGAAAATCTTATCTTACATAGCCGCGAAATTTCACGATATCACGTATAAAAATCATTACCGGCATGTGTACAATTACAATTATCATTATCGATTATATTATTTGTCGGTTCTGTTGTATTGGTGAAAAATTGCCGCGGATGCCGTCTTTTATACGGTTCCCATTCGGCATTCAATAACTGTCAGTGCGTTACAATAACATCAGGTGCTGATTTTGTTGTTTGTACACTGTATGGACGTCGTTTCTCATCAAATTTCTTCCGATTACCGGCGGTCATCTCGATTTTAGCTTCCGCTTTGAATTTATTGTTATTGTCTTTTTTATAGCCGAACGTACTGAACGGTGCTGGCGGTGAATTCGTATGAACACTATGATTTGGTGTACTATTGCCCGAACTGTATGCTTGCGTTGTAAATAAACTCTCTCTAGTCTGGCATGCACTGTCGCACATCTCTGGTAAATTCTCATTGTCCACCGTGTAAATATTTTGTTGATGATAAGCATCACCATTCGATGGACTTGTACTGTGCTCGTTCCGTATTAAAATTGGCAATAATTCGCCACCGGGTACATAGCATGGTGTATTTGCCGCATTCGCTGCTATATCGAAATGTGGTGAACCAGATGAACGGGAACTATTCGAACGGGATCTTGAAATTGATCTTGATAGTTTCTTGCCATCGATTATTCCCTCCTGCTTGTCCAGTTCATTGAGCTGTTGTTCACGACTCTGTCGGATATACTCCTGGAAAGCAAAACTAATTTAATAGAAGCGTCTGTTTCAATTATTGTAACAAGTGTGAGATATTCAAGTCTAATTCGTCTATCTATTTTGATAATTATTGGAAAATTACAGTAGTGTGAATTTTATTTATAGCTTGAAATATTGGAAAATCGACACACAATTTTGTGCTTGCAATCGATTGCTTATAATTGTGTATCAGTGCCCCGATGGAGATCCAAAACCCACAACTAAATCTTCATGCTGATGTTTGATCAATTTTGCTTGTCTTCCAAACAGATTCTAATGACCGGATCGGAATTAAGGTGCAATTTTCCAAGCAAAAACTTTCTAATGCTGTTTAATTTTCTCGAAAACAAGCCAGTTATCGATTATTAAATATTAGTATTATTTCCAACATTAAGTCGCAGAAAAGGCGTAATATAGGGGCTTGAATTTTTGGCAATTTCCCGGAAAACTAGCAAGTCGATTGGAATTTTTTTCGAGATTTGGAAAGCGCTTCCTTTTTTATGTTTTTTATTGCAGAAAGTATTCGTAAATTTGTAGCATTGGTGAAAATTATTAGCGAAAATATAGAAAAATTTGCAAAATTATACAAAAAATCATCCCCTAGGTTTTCCTCTATAAATTCAAATTGAAGTGAAATTTTCCAAAAATGAAAATCTTCTCTAATGTTCATTAAAATGCTCTTTCTAATGCTGTGTTAGTCATTGTAATATTTACGAAAATAAACAAGTTATCGGTTATTAAATATTGAGAGTATCTGAAGAGCAAATCGGAAAAAAGGTATAATTTTCCGGAAAATTAGCAAGACGGTTGGGAAATTTCTTAGAGATTTGGAAAATGCTTTCCATTCTCTATCTTTTTTGTAAAAATCATTCGTAAATTTACAAAACTGGCTAATTGGCAAAAATATAGAAAAATGTGCAAAAATATAGAAGAAAACCACTCCTTAATTTTCGTCTATAAATTCAAATTCAAGTGAAATTTTCCAAAAAGGAAAACCTTCTCTAATGTTCATTGAAATGCTCTTTGTAATGCTGCTTTATTCATTGTAATATTTATAAAAATAATCAAGTTATTGATTGTTAAATATTGAGTGTTTGAAGTCAAATCGAAAAAAAAAGAGGCGCTTCGATTTTTGACAATTTTCTGGAAATTGAGCAAGATGGTTGAAATTTCTTAGCGATTTGCAAAGTGCTTTCCAGTTTCTATCTTCTTTGTAAGAAGCATTCATAAATTTTCAATTTTGGCTAGATTATCTGCGAAAATATACAAAAATGTGCAAAAATATAGGGAAAAATCATGATTCTCGATTTTTGTCTATAAATTCAAATTTAATTGAAATTTTCCTAAACGAAAAACTTTTTCTAATGCTCCTTGAAATGTTCCTTCAATCTANTCCTAGATTTTCGTCTATAAATTCAAACTCAAGTGAAATTTCCCAAAACGAAAAGCTTTCTTTAATGCTCATTGAAATGCTCTTTCTAATGCTGTTGTATTTATTTCAATCCCTTCAAAAATTATCAGGTAATCGATTATTAAGTTTTAGCAAATTGAAAAAAGTTGAAATATGGCGCTTCAATTTTTGCAAATTTCCGGGACAGCTTTGATTAGGAAATGCCTTCAATTTTTGGAAAGCGCTTTCCATTTTTTTCCATTTAAAAATAAACAAAATTAGTTAATTTATGAGGAAAAATATAAATATATGGTAAAATATTACAAAGAAACAGGCTTCAAAAATTTCCTCTATAACTCAGAATTGAATCGGAAATTTCGAAAACGAGAAAAATCCTCGAATTCGTCTCGAATACTCTTTTTAAATCTGTTCAGATTTATGCGACAATTCCGAAAACAAGCGAGATATCGCCTATTAAAAATTAATATTTAATCATGTTGTATATTCAAATTTAAATCTAAATTGAAAAGGCAAAGTCATGGGCCTCCTAAACGCGGTTGGCTCCGGCGGAAACGGTCTATCCGCCTTCTCCAGTCCGGGAGTGTAATTATCGTGAAATATCGAGTTGTTTGTTTCTTCGCCCCAAATTGCAAGCTATAAAATAAATACAAAAATTACAAAACAACCAAGATTATAATAACTAAACTTTCGCTAACGTGCATATTTCAAATAATATACAATGCGAGAAGAAACGGTTGAATAATTTATAAAACAGAACACGTCCTGTTACAACAGCCTCCCTGATATATCTCTTGTTAAGCCACAACATATGTGGTATACTTTTTCATAGTAATGTAACTTTAGTCGAAGGGTTTTACGAAATTGTACGAATAGATTGCTATAAAAGTGGAGAAAACTTTTGCAAAACAACATTTTGATATAACGCTGATAATATTAGAGAAAAGAAAGTTTGTCCCATCATATTTTTCTAGGCGAACGCATAAATGAACAACACAATGAATTATTTTCTATTCAGAGGAGCAGTGTGGTTGATAAATTGTCGCAAAAAGACGAGCCAAATTGAAAAAGAAACGAAAAAACAGAAGATTATTGTAGATATATACGAAATAAGGATAAAAATGTAATTTATCAAAACCGTGTCAGTTGTGTCGATTTATGCGACATCGAGTCGAAACAAAAAGATTTTTTGCGAATCGTTCTACTGGATTTTACTGTTCTTTTTGGAACATACAGAAAATTATACACAGACCGATTAAGCTGATGTACAAGTTAATAAAAATTGATTGCCCGGCTTTTAAACAGTGCCCAATGAAAAATGATATTGTCACGAATTTCTCCATTCCATTCATCATATAAAAATATGAATAGATTGAAAAAAACTGTACACAAAAACAGAACATCATAACAATAATAGCCTGGTATTTTAAGCGAGTTAATTTTGATAAATACGTTACGGTAAGTCGTACAGTTTAGATTTTAATTAAATTTTTATTTAAAATATAATGAAAGTCTTGAGAAATTATATCATTTCTCTCAATAACACCACCATGAAAACGTTTCAACTTCTCTAATGGTTTAATTAAGGTTTTTTCAAACGAATTTTTCGTATTCTACAATTGACAAAAATTTATTCATATCGTAAATTAGAACGTTCGCCTCGTTCGCTATTGTTTCAGACAGCTTTCGCTGAAAGGTCCTGAATTTCATTCAACGGCAAACAACCAGCTTTATGGCACGAAATCGACGTTTATAAGTAATTTTTACAAATAATCTCGAAAAAACGGCAATAATTGAGTCAATTCTGTAAAGAAGCCTCCCAAATCATTAGAAATAGTTACCTGAATTGTGTGATGGTCCCTTATTAGCTTCTTAACGCAGTTGAAGATGAATGTGAAACACATCCCCGATAAGATCAATGTGAAAATCACCATAATTATGACGATATGGTTGGCCGTCAATGATAACGTTTGTGTGCTCTGTAAAATCAACAATTTTTATAAATTTTATAAATTTCTAAATAAATTAACACGTTCGTGCTGTTTCTTGAAGTTGATAGACATGAACGTTGGTTAATTGTGCAATAGTAGAGTTATTGTGTGGTGGAAAGTGATTGGCACCGAACGTGTTAAATCGGGGATGATTTATTAAATTACCAACAACCACTACAGAAAGCTTTCAATTGGATTCGTTTATTTTTTTATTAATGGCCAGCGTCATTGTAAATTTCGCTAACTATATCAACTAAAAACCACTCCGACTCTACTGACAGTTTCTAAAGTTTATAATACTATTTGGTTAAATTATTCTCTTCGAAAATATTAATCGACGACAATTCTATTGATCTGTTGTGTTTTATCGTCTAGTAACTATTTCAATAGAATTGTCTTCGGGATGATCAAACTGGGGGATTTTAAAAAGATTAAAAATCAGTGAGGGGAAATCTATTTGTGGATAAAATCGAGTAAAACAGGGCAAATTTCAACACTATAAGCGTTTCAAACCAACTGTGTTGAAAATACAAGACGAACTATGAAACTAACCAGAATACTCGTCTAGAACAGAATAAAATTTCTTTGTTAAAACTCATATCGATCGTTGCCACTAAAGATGTGTGAATCTTTTATTCGTTGTAGTGAAACTATGGAAATTTTGTTGGAAAATTTGAGATTTTAAGCAGTTTCAAATTTTCCATAATTGGGGAGTATTTGATTAATTTTACCGGACATTCATCCTCATCCCAACGGAACCGGCAATTGTATCTACCGTTGCATTGCAGATCCTTCGAGATGCACGTAGTGTCCTCACAGTCGAACTCGTCCTCTTTGCAGCCCTGATTATAATTACCTGCAGAAATATCGAGTTATTTCCGTTATTTTTTGACCCGAATTGTTCAGCCCCGTCCGGCAAGCCGCAAGAATTTTCGAGACCAAAATTCTCGTTCACTCTCCAACTACACGGAATTTGAAAGAGCATTTCGAAGGGCAGTTCCGTTACTATTTCATTTTCGGAAATTCAGATGTAATTTAGAGTTACAGAAGGATAATTAAAGCAAGTTTCTTTAAAGCATTTTTTGACAATTTTTTAAAATTTCCCCCATAACTCTACTAATATTGCTTATTTTTTGATGATTTTCACAAGACTTGTAGCCAATTAAAAGCTCTTTCTAAATCTGGGAGAAATTTTCCGATCGCATTTTTAGTTTTCCGGAAAATCGATGAAAACTTTAGACATTTTAACCAACTTTTTTGGTACAGTTTTAGACTTAGACAATTAAACGAGGGCTCATTTGAAAGCTTATACTGCAATTTATAGATGATTTGATTACCTTTCCGATAATATTGAAAATCTTTCGGAAAATCTACGATAACCAAAACTGTCTCCATTGTCTGAAAAGCGCCTGATTTAGTTCATCTAGTACCGGATTGTAGGCATATCAACATGTCAAGTTTTGCTCTTGTAACTCTAGATTAAGATGAAATAGTGAAGGAGATGTACTTTGAAATGCTCTTTCAAATTCCGTCAAGATCGTTAAAATCCGTTGGAAAATAAGCGAGAATCCGTGCCTTGTTGCCCGACGGGGGCCTTCAATTTTCATCGACCTCTCACCGGCACTTTTGTCGTCGTTCTGTCTGAACGCCGTAAAATTCGCCTGGAATGCCGATTTTGGCACACTATCATCGGCGAAAAATCGCACATACATTATATTACCAGTTGACAGGACCGTATCGGCTATCGAGCCGCAAAATTGCTTCTCCCGACTCGGTATATCGGTGCGTCCCGAAAAGACTTCAACGAAATTTTTATCGCACTCATTCGGCTTCTCCAACTCGAATTTTTCAAATTGCAGCTGTATCTGAAATTTTAATTAACATCATAAATAAACGAATCGACCGGTGCTATCGGCGACGTATCGCTCACGTATTTGCATCGTCGTTTCACCGAATTTATTTGAGAGTTTCGCGTATTTCAGTTGAATTTAATGGAATTTGTGTTTATAAACTTACCCGCCATTTGTCTCGTACAACTATCGCCCAAATACAATCCAATGGCATGTGATTCTTCTGGGTGAAATCTACAATTTCTTGACTGATATTGGTTTTCCCGATAACACCTTCGTCGCCGGTTACGTTGTCATGGCATTGGATGCTTTCAGGGGTTTTTACTGGAAAATAAAATTCACCAAACATTAGTTGTAATATGTATAGTTGAGAATAGAATCAGATTTCGTTCCTTTTAGATTAAATTCGAACGCACATTTTCAATAATAATGCGGCATTTTTTTTGAAATTTTCCTCGCAACAGGTCGCATTTCCAGCGTATAATTCAAGCATTTTCGTAACTAGTTGTCTCTAATCTACTTGAACACTCTATATTCAATACAATATCGCGCAATAATCCTTGAATGGGAGCTACTTTCGTGACTTCCTATCTATCAAGATTAAAAACTAGCACTTAATCGAACCACTTAGAAATTTCTCTGCAATTTCCTCGACGAAATTCAAAAGAATCAATACGTTTCTCCTCTATCAATTTCCTCGATTTCGCGTGCTTTCTACAAATCAAAGGTGATAGATAAATCGACTTTTTGCGATAAAGTCCTCTTAGTCGCCCGACAATTCGATTCTGTTATCGAAATTATCGAAATAATTTGATAGGAAAAGATGCGAGTAATATTCGCCCGGCGCATCCACCATTTATCAAACATTATCAACAGGGCGTCTGGACTGGAAAAATATCACACAAACTCTATCTGGAATCGTTTAATGTTACCATTTCTAGTCGAAAGTCATAGCTGGCGGTTGTTGATTTTATTTCGTTGTTCAATATGAGCTATTCTCCTTTGAAATTGTTCGTATAATTTATTTGTTGCGTCTCAAAGAGGATGAAAGTTTTATGAGAGTGGATCATTTCAGTTGTCGACCCATTTTGGGGCTTCAATATGATTTTTCGCTCTTACAATTTGTGATACCCCACGGTTAGAGCTCGAGTATTAAACGCTTCCAATAGATGATGAGATTTATGGATATTTTTTTAGTTTTTGTAGTGAATATGAAAATTAATTAACGCTTATCTATGAATTTTTAAAATTCCACGTCGACTTCATTAGCGATATTTTATTTGTAAATTTATGCGCTTTGAACATTTCGCGATTCTCAACATTAACATTTTTTATTTTCGATCCCCTAAAACGACCCCATCAACGGTAAGTTGTAATTAAACAGATCTTTTGATCATTTCCACTTTGATTTCGAGAATTAACATCAAATGGATTTTTTTGTAATTTGTAATTTTACAAGAGAACATCTGACCGAATTCCAATCATCGACAACAAACAAAAAAATCCGCATTTCTACTGTTTATTGAATATCGGGCTTTAACTTTTATAGCCGATAGTATTGGGAAAGTATTCGACAGTTTACCGAAATATACGAAATTTCAACAATACGAACGCATCAAATACAAAGAATTTATGTAAATTGTAAAACTTCCACAAGGAGGAATTTATTTCAGTGGTTCGAACACAATCTCTGCACGTATATTTCTAGAAATAAACAACAAAAAAACTTACATGTTTCCGGTCTTGGTATATACTCGAATACAGCACGGAAGCCTTCATATTCAATATTATCATCCGATTTGAAATGTATCCATAGATAACGATCCGACGATGTGATAATCGGTGGGAAATCGAATCCGCAAAAATTCCCCTCGATCTGTTTATTATAACCATGCAGACCATCGCGCACCTCTAAGAAGTCGTTCGTGCATTTCGGACTGGGTTCGATGCGGAAATGATCGCGGAAGTCCAATTTGATCAAATAGCCGGACGGTGCTGTAAATTCATAGAAACAATTAAAAATTCAATTTAATTTTGATATGGAATAGGTGCGGTTTAGATTAATCAAATCAAATAGTCGTTGAATTCTGTTTAAAGTCTTTACAAATATTTGTATTGGAGGGATGGTTTGAAAAATTCGAGGAATTCGCATATAGGATAAACAAAGGGCGGTTGGAGACTGTAATAACGACGAACTCTTCGGTTTATTTTATTGTAAGTTGTAAGTTTAGCAAATCGATCGAATAAATAGAGCTTTAATGTTCCGAATTAGAGATGTTACGAGCTTCTATTTCTGGTTCCGCTACAGCGGAATTTTCGTAAAATTTAGAAGTTCTGTTTCCGTACTTTTTTAAAGAGATAAATAACGGAAATTAATGATATTCGAGAAATCCGAATTCATCCAAACTTATAGGTTTTTCGATTCGGTGTCCATCGGTGCCCAATATTTCCTTGATTGATGATAAATTGTAATTATTGAATTGTAATCATTAAAAGCTTCATTTTAAGGAGCAACTGGAGATGTGTTTTGTTTTGAAAAATTCGGATTGAATTCTGAGTTATTGGGAATAATCTTAGAGCTAGTTTTTCTTTATTTCAATATTCCCCTATAATTTGGCGAATATTATCGATTTTCCAGTGATTTTCTTACAAACTATAGCAAATTGAAAGAGGTTTTCACATCTGTAAGAAAGCCTCCAATGAGACGGTTAGTTTTCCGGAAAATTGACAGGCACTTGAGAGACTGTATCATATCTTTTTTTCGATATAGTATCNTGCAATCTTCCTTCGGTAGACTTATGAAGAATTAGTCAATCGTAAGTCTCGAAGCCACATCACATCAAGTTTCGAAAAACTTGGTCTTTAGCGGCTGTTTTTCGAGAAATTGAAAGGAAATTAGAACGGATTTGCGTCATTTCTGTAGCCTCAATTTTCCTTGATCTGCCCATGAGTTTCATTAAATTTTATCGATTATATTGCGAGTAATATATCAACACAGTTTTTTTGGTGGAAATCGCTAATTTTCGCTATTTTTGGGCTCGTTTCTGTACAGATTGTAATTTGAATTCTCTTGTCCTTTCGAGATATAACTCGAATTTGTGTGTTAACGTTTACTTCGAGCGACAGCCTTAATGCTAATTAACTCGAGTGCGAATTGAATTGATATCTAAACAAATCCCTTGACGTCCATTCTACCGATAGATGTTGTCGAACATGTCATGTTGCGCCCAATTTTGCCCCGTCTGTCTGTCTATCCATCCATCTGGATATTTAGCCATTTTCGGCAAATCTAGCACAATTCCCGGACAACAAAGCCATCAACAATTCCGTTCGATCGAGTCGATCAAAACGTCTCGGTCATCTTTTCGTTTAGTTGTAAGAACGTGATTATTGGTTGATGATGTTACACCACTTAATCTGAACGAGGAAATGTGTAGTTGGGATAGATGGGAGAACGTTTATATACTCGACCGTTTCCACACACACTCGTCTATATAGAGAAAACATAGATAAAGTTATCGTTCGGACATAAAATCGATCGTCGTAGCGAGAGCAAACGAGATAAATGTACTTTCAACGGCAGAGAGATCGGCCGAAATGGGTTAATGATAAGGCGGTATGTTTTTTCTTTCTTATTCCGTTTTTTCAATGGCGACAGAAACGTTGAACACCTTGTTAAATTCTTGATCTCGTTAGAAACAACCTGTCTCTACTTTGATTAAAAATGTGAAACATCAAAGAACACCGAGATGGAAATTAAAGTAATCTATATTTGTTTTTTTCTGTCGGCCCTTCATTGCTGACACCCTAAGTAGACAATTTCAACCGTTTTTTTGTGATTTGATCCTTTTGGTGTTGTTAAAGTGTACTGGTTGTGATTGTCGCTAATTAACAAAAGGGGTTGTAAACTTTCCAAACGACAAACTCCTTACATTAATTCTTTCTGGACTATCAAAAATAGGAACGTGCCCCCAATACTTGATTATAACCGAATTTTCAACAAGAAACTTTCTCCCAGTTGAATTCGTAAAGTTTTCACTTGCATTGGGGACAATAATAAATTGATTGTTTGCCAGTTGCCCGATTGTAATGCAATTTTCCAACTCGCCAACAATATTTTTGTATCGATGGATTTCGAGTGAATCCAGGTAACCTTGTGCTAGTTTTTCCCAAACTTCGAAACTTAATTGGGGGGAAATTTAGGGATGTACACCGGAAGAATTGTTTGATCTTTCCACAGATAACAATTTTATGATTTTACACAAAATTGCCCAAGATTCACGTATCGAGGCAATTTTAACTCTTTAGAATGTAGAAATTTTTACGATAGGATGGAAGACTTTTGAGTAATCTGATCTTTTTGCGAATCAATTATTTCAAAATTTGTTGAATTTCAGTTTTTAATAAAAAATATAAATAAATACGGTTTAAATTTCAATAAAATGGACAGGTAAGCGATTATCCGACCACATTGTCATATATTCAATTCATATTTAATTAGACAAGCTTTTGATTTAGATCCCAATTTATTTGTTGAATTATTGGATTATTTTCAGGCCTTGTGTTTGAAATGTACACCAAACACATACATCGTTTATTACTTTAAATTAAATATTTACATGCGATTTATAATTATTAAATTTCGTATGGAAATTATGGCGATATTGCTCCATTTTATACCACCTATAAAACATCCATTTTCTATTCTAAAGGTGGAATTTACCGAAATATGTTGATCTTTATTGCAACACAACTGAATCTACCTCAAAGAGGCAATATTGAAGCTAATATTGTTGAAATAATGGAATTGCAACAATTTTGGTGGATGCGCCGGGTAATATCGAATTTTTCAATCTAAAACAAAGATCCTGGAAACTCAACTAAACGAAAAGTGCCCCTATTTCAACTGATTATAATCGATTTAGAAGCCAATACGTGAATTTCGTGCAATTATCGGCTGAATTAATCGCCTTTTTCTTCGATAAAAATGATAGATTGGGCCTCAACGATCGATGTACGGATTCAATTTGGTCGTGTTTAGTTATTTTTGAGCGATTGGCATGATTTCTAAAATTTGACAGCTATTCAACCATTCTTTTTATGACTTTGATATATTCGCCGAAAGTGAACGTTTCAGGAAATTTCAATTCGGATTTTTATCATTTGAAACCTAACAAATATTTTGAGGAGAAACTAAAATTTCAGCTTAATCATTCAACAATTCTGTCGTAATTGAATTGAGGAGACTTCATGAATTCGTTTCGTCCAACTGGCATGAATTAAGATAGGAGATGTAAACACTTATAAAGTCTACCACTTGGACAACTATAAAAGATGATCGTAAAGAACCGCAAGTTAAATATTGAACGTACTGTTTAAATTAACTTAAGTTGTTTTTTATTCCGCCAATTCAATTTGTACAAAGTAAATTTACGGTAGTTGCGAAGTCTACTCAATTAAAGTTGATGAAGTGAATTTATGATAATGCAACAATGAATGAATACTTAATTAAGAAGATTTGTCGACAATTTGGCTTGATAGTCGCCAACATCGCAGATTTAACGGTGATTAAAGTTACAAAGGGTATGCTGATAATGTGTACACAAGAACTATATTGATAACTATTTGGGGAGAATTTAACGTAATTGAATTCAATTTTAATGCGACATGGGGGAAATTTAATTGATTGATAGTAAAACGCCCAATGATAGAGATATCGAATTTGGGGAGAAGTTGGTGGAACGCTAAGAATTTGGCTTGTTTCTACAAAATAGTACAAAAATTTCTATTGAGAGTTTCCAGTGAAACGTTATTTTCTTTATGTGAAAGAAACAAGTATAAAGTGTATTAGAACCTTTAGGGTTTGACCCTATATGAATTTGTTTGTATGTTTGTTCCTTCTTTCGACAATCTTAAAAATTGATCGAATTTCTCTACATTCTCTCTTATTCAATGGTTTTTAACGTACAACGAAGTGGAAAAATAGCGACTCTTTCAGCTTATTTGAGAGAAATGTCTAGTTTTGGAAAGCTCCAATAGGGTAGTGAAATTTTTGCTGCTTCTATCTTAAATTATAATCGAGTCATCAATAACTTAAAATTTGATTTTCTCTTAATTTTTAGAAAAATGTTACAAATTTTTGATTTTGCGATATTTCCATGCTATTGTTCTAGATTCAGTTAATTTGGGAGGCCCATGCAAGGTCTTTTGAATTTCAATTCGTTAAATATGGAAGATAATAAACTCCAATTTTCACAATAATCTTGCTTTTAAAGGAATTTCAAGGTGGATCTAAGGACTTTTTAGGTTTCAGAAAATTCCGATTGAATTTTGAGTTACAGAGGAGAATTTTGGAGCATGCTTACAATATCTTCATATTTTTCCTTATAACTCAACCAATATTGGTTATTTTTCAATGATTTTGATGGCGTGTATAGAAGATGGAAAGCGCTTTCCAAATATTTAAGAAATTTTCCAACCGGTTTGCTAGTTTTCCAAAAAAAAATTGCCAAAAACTAAAAGGCATGTTTTACACTTTTTTTCGATGTGGTGTCCAAACAATGTCAAATTTTAATAATCGATAATTTGCTTATTTTCGTTAATATTGCAATAAATAGGGCATCACTAGAAAGAGCATTTCAAGGAGCATCAGAAAAAGTTTTTCGTTTAAGAAAATTTCTGTTTAACTTGAATTTATCGACGACAATCTAGGATAATGATTTTCTTCATTTTTTTGCGCATTTTCCTATATTTTCGCCAATAATTTAGCTAATATTACAAATTTACGATTGCTTTTTGCCCACTACATAGAAAATGGAAAGCGCTTTTCAAATTGCTAAGAAATCTTCCAATCAAGTTGCTAGTTTTCTGCAAAATTGCCAAAAATTGAGCACCTATTTTATACCATTGTCGATTTAGTCTTGGAACACTATCAATATTTAATTATCGATAACTTGCTTATTTCCTTTACTATTACAACAAATAGGTCATAGTTAGAAAGAACATTTCAAGAAGCTCCAGAGAAGGTTTTTCCTTGCTTAGAATTTTGCTTAAATTTAAATTTATAGACGACAATCTAGGAGCATGTTTTCTTCATTTTTTTGAACGTTCTTCTATATTTTCGCCAATAATTAAGCCAATTTCACAAACTTATGGATGCTTTTTGGATACTGCGTAGAAAATGAAAAGCGTTTTTCAAATCTCCAAGAAATTTTCCAATCAACTTGCTTGTTTTCTGGAAAACTGCCAAAAATTGAGCACCTGTTTTACACGTTTTTTCGGTTTGTTCTCCAAACACTATCAACATTTTATAACCGATAACTCGCTTATTTTCCTAAATATTGCAATGAATAAATAAGCATTAGAAAGAGCATTTCAAGGAGCTTTATTGAAAATTTTCCGTTTTGGAAAGTTTTACTTGGATTTGAATTTACAGACGAAAATCTAGGAGTATTATTGCAAATTTTTCTATATTTTCGCCGACAATTTAGCCAAATTTGAATTGTACGCACTTCTAAAAAGGTTGGTATAACCAAATTCCCTAACTACTGCCGGTATTTTGGCACATAAATTGTGTAACACAATTCCAAATTTGGTTAATGTCAGTTTTATTCGTGTACTTCTATGGAGTTGCTGCAATATTTTTAAGAATTTGTGGATTATTTCTTCAAGTAAGTACCACTTTCTCTATTTTGGAAATTTTAGATTAAAATGAGCTGTTTTTCAAAGAATTGATTTTTAATATTTGCTTTAATAACTTTTATCTCATTCAATTACTTTTCAAAATGATAGTCCAAATTCCAAATATTTGAAAAAAATTTCAAAAGCACTCCAATAAAAGTAAAAATAATCAAAATTAAGATTTTAACAATTTGTTATCATAACGACGTTGGAGGCTGTTTTATTCCTGTCTCTTTTAAATTCTACATATTGTAGAACTGTAAATGTTGTCATGGTAACGAATAAAGTTAGAGAATACGACTATTTATCTTATTTTCAAACATTCACATATATCGACCCGAAAAATACTGTATATCTTTCGTCCAGAAGTAGAAATACTCGTAAAAGCTTAGTTTTTAGACTTGTAAGTTTTATGGAAAATGAGTTTAATTTTATTCGTCCTAGAGAAGTTTTAATTGTGTTTACAAGCGTCTTGTTGGTGATATTCTTTTGATTGTTATCCTACTATTGTTATTGTAATCATCATTGTTGTTGTACTCTCTATTGTTAACAATATTAAAATAATTTTGCTTAGAGTTTGCGTTTAAAAACGATACGAAATGGATTTTTGATTGGATTTATGCTAAAATTTAAGCACAGAATTAAAGTTTTTGCCACTTTAAAATTCCTAAATGTAACAAGGTGTTCAAAAGAGTAATTCACCACAAGGGAGGATTAAAAATGTCTTAAGTGACTTATCCTGTATACGTCGACAATAACCGTGTAGAACTGTAATGACTGTATGCTTTAATGGATTTTAAATTTACGTTTTTTATTCGTATCTACAAAACCACAATTTTTAAATGTGCAGCTTAAAGCCCATTTTAAACTTTAATCTGGCTAGAATTCGGCGATTATCAATCAACCTAATTACACCTTCGTACCTTCTACCAATACAAGTCTAATTTTTTATCCCGTCAACAATCAAGTAGAGAAATTACTCCGAACAAGAGGGCATTTCCAAAATTACAACCGTGACGGAAGATTAGACAGATGGAAAGGGCCCTGTGGTTAATTTTAAATTATTTCTTCCGTCATGTTACAACAACAATGAAAACAAATAAACAACGAATATTCCGATTAACAATTGACTAAATGTAATTTTACGACACAGTAAATACAGTTTAAACAGCGCTTAAATAAACGAAAATACAGTTTAACTAGAAAACTGTAGTTGTGTGTTGTAAATTACGAAACAGGACATCGAAACTGGCTACTTGGACAGGGAACGGCATTAAAACTAGAAGAAAAAAACGCTTCTTTAAGCTCAATATTGAGTAATCTATCACCAGTTTAAAACTAGTTTTTCACCGAATTCAACGTTTCATAATCGAATCGTTGTAGCGTAATTCAGTTAGATTTGCCTCAAATTTGTTGACTAACGATAGAACCAGATGGAAACTGGATTGACTCGAGTTTTTACGATGTAATTTTCGCTTCGTTTGCAATAAGTTTCGATAATAAATTCGAGTTTTATACGGTGCCAATAAAAATTGTTCCAAGATTTATGCTACTTTCCAACGAGAATAGAATACGATTATTGGCCGACAGTGATTTCTTCTATTGTTGCACAAATCTATTAACATAATCAATAAAAGCGCAATTTTTACTTTTATTATCTTAGAATTATTATATTTCTCCAACAGCCGGTACTAGTGGAAAATCGATTTAAAAATCAAACTCCAACACGAATAAAGTCAACAATATTCGAAGTTTTATTACAACCATTTTTTATGGAAATATTGACGATTTAAAGGGCAGAAACCGATCGGTAAACACAATAACAGCGATTAAAAAACCGTACATTAGACTTTTTTGCAAAGCAATTATTTCCATGTCACTGCAGCTAGTTTAAATTGAAACGCCTATCTTTCAGTAGAATATTGTGGTTGTTTCTATTTTCTATTCATATACAGTTAATTACACCATTTTAATCGATTTTTAGCAAAGTAGTTGAATTTGGCGCACTATTGGTTTTAAAGCCAAGTTTACACAGCTCCAATTTTTGATTTTCCCGCTAATACGGCGTAAACCAACCAATGGGGGCTAATGTAGGCGCGCAAAATTCAAATCTAATTTTTTCCTGTTTACAGATATGAGTTGTATTCGTGTTAAATTGACGCGATAAAAACGAATTTGACATTTTCACGGTTAATCAAGTTTACCGCTTAAATCGTGCAAATTGGCGACAATATTGAAATTTTTAATCAAACTTCACACTGAATTTTATAATCCAATATTTCTAGTAATTTATATTTTTATTATTTTTATCGCCGACAGTGTTGTGGTTGTGATAGAGCCACCCCACTGTTCGCCCAATTAGAGCTCCATTAAATTATGAATTTAAATAAAATAGTCCGGCGTTCCGCACGTAAATCAATAATATAATCGAAATATTTTACGGTATTATTGGCCAGGTTCCAATTGAAATCCAATTGAAGAAAATATAGATTAAACTCACCCTCTAGAACTAGTACGCATTCCGTATTGTTGGGGTAGGTTGGTTGGTCGGCAAAGCCAGGGCTGAAGAATTGCATCTTCTCAAAATCGGCAATTGAGAACCGATAACAAGGATCGCTTTCAGGTATTTGTGGTCGTTGCGATGACATGTCGCGCTGCGGTATTTCCGGATATACAGTCGTCAATTCCCTTGTTTGTCTATCACCTGCAATTATAAAAAGGGGCTTTAGAGTTGGTGTAATAAAAAAATTGTAATTTCTGCTTCATTAAAGATAGTAAGGGTGGAAAAATGAAAATATAAGAAAATCATGCTTTTTACCCGCCTACAATTCGGTATAGAAATAGTTTATTTAGAACGAATACTAGAGAGGGTGAAAGAAAGAAATAAACACCCCAATTGAATAGAAAGTTTTAAAGTTTGTTGTGCGTAAGAACTCAACTAACCCGCTAGAATCCTCAAAGTTTCATCAGTCGGTGGAGTGTTAACAACTTCCAAATTTCTACAATCGGAAAATTATACGATCAAAGATACGATTGAATTTGACAATTTATTCAGAAATTTGCCGCAATTTTTGGAGCCGATTAGTTAGATCGTGTATTAAAATCAATAACAGGAATTCTAGTTTCATTTGACTATTTAATGCCGTTTCGTGTGGCAATTTTAAAAGCTTCCCGGTATTAGAGTGCAAACTGATTGAATAGATAAGCAGGATAAGATGCACTTTTATTGCAGTGTAGACGCTGGATATTGCTGGAATTGACTCAATTTTAATGCTTTTAGAAGGTTCTAATAGATTACATTTAATGAGTCTGTGTTCGATTAAAATTAGATCTTCAGCTGCTAAAAAATAGCTTTAAACACCGCAAAGTAAATTTTATATTCTTCTAAAATCGGAATTGTTTGAGCTAAGTTGCGTTTTGTCCAGATTCAGGTCGGGATAGGCCGCCGGGGACAAACGCAGTTCGGAGGCCCATGCCATTGCCTTTTAAATTATAATTAAAATTGTAATTAAACTACAATTTTATAACTCGCTCGTTTTTGGAAATATCGCAAATTTCAAGATGGATCTAAGGACTTTTTTGGTTCGCAAAAATCCGATTAAATTTTGAGTTGCAGAGAAATTTTTTGAAGCATGTTCTTTGCAAGACTACAATATTTTCATATTTTTTCTTATACCTCAAGCAGTATTGTTTATTTTTCAATGATTTTGACAAAGTTTGTACAAAATGGCAAGAGCTTTTCAAATATTCAAGAAATTTCCAAATCGGTTAGCTAGTCTTCGGGAAAATTGCCAAAAATTGAAGCTCCTGCTTCACAACTGTTTTTGATTTGATGTCCAAGCTGTGGTAAAATTTAATAATTAACTTATTTACTTAATAACTTATTTATTTTCGTAAATAATGCACTAAGTAACATAGTGTTAGAAAGAGCATTTCAAGGAGCATTAGAAAAAGTTTTTGGTTTTCGGAAATTACACTTGAATTTGAAATTATAGGGGAAATCTAGGAATATGATGTTTCTCTATATTTTTGCACAATTTTCTATATTTTCGCTGATAATTTTGCAAATATTACCGATTTTCCAATTAATTTTTCACAAAATGCCGCAAATTGAACGAGCTTTTCAGATCTGCATGAAGTCTTCAATAAGTTTGTTAGTTTTCCGGAAAATTGCCAGGAACTTGAGGTCCTGCCCCATATCTTTTTTTCGATGCCAGTTTTTAACAATCCGTATCTTCCTTGTTTAACGAGATATTTTAATGAATCTAGTAGCATCAGAAAGAGCATCTTTAGTAGTACATATGAACGTTTTTATTTTGGAAAATGCAAATTGACACCTGAGTTACAGAGGAAAATCTTAAAATATGTTTTTTTTTCAAAATTTTACCATATTTTTCCTTATAACCTAGCTAATATTATCGATTATTCAGTGATTTTCTCGAAGCATGCAGCAAATTGAAAGAGCTTTTGAGATCTGAAAGAAATTCTTCAATCAAGATCGTTTATTAGCCGGAAAATTAACAGAAACTTGAGGGTCTGTCTCATATCTTTTTTCGATAAACTGTCTTAAAAATACTAATTTTTAAAAATCGTTATCTTTCTTGTTTGATAAGGTATTTTAATAAATACAATAGCATTAGAAAGAGCATTTTAAGAAGCATCTATGAACTTATTTTTTTTGGAAAATTTCAAGTAAATTCTGAGTTACAGAGGAAAATCGTTGAACCAGTGTTTTTTCTTAACTTTTTCATATTTTGCATTAGAACTTTGCGAATATTATTGATTTTCCAATAATTTTCTCACAACTTATAACAAATTCAAAAGGTTTTCCAGATCTGTAAGAAATCCTCCCATAAGTTGGTTAATTTTCAGGAAAATTAACAAAAAATCAAGGAGGCTGTCACATCTTTTTTGGGATCCGAAAAGTGACAATTTTTAATAACCGATATCTCCCTTGTTTGATGATCTATTGTAATGAATATAATAGCATTAGAAAGAGCATTTCAAGGAGAATTAGAGAGAGTTTTTCGTTTTGGAAAAGCGCTTTTGAATTTCAATTTATAGACGAAAATCTAGGGGTATGATTTTTCAACATTTCTCCAGATTTTCGCCGACAATTTAGCTAATATTACAAATTTACAAATAATTTCGGTACAGTACATAGAAAATGGAAAGTGTTTTCGGCTTCTCCAAGAAATTTTCCGATCAACTTGCTAGTTTTCCTGGAAAATTGGCAAAATTGAAGATCGATTTAGCATTGACACAATGCCAATTCAATAATCGATAACTTGCTTATTCTTGGAGATAAATAAAGTAGCATTTGAAAGAGAATTTGAAGGGGAATTCGAGAAAGTTGTTGTTTTGGAAAATTACATCTTCAAATGTTTCTAATTGCGTTTCGATAGTAGAATTTGTTAGAAAACAAGCGAGAAATCGGGCATTTGTCGCACGCTCATTTAGATCTAGTGCGGATTTTTGAAGCTTTAGAGTGAAAATGTACCACTCCTGCACTGTCTAGGTTGATGATGTCCGACTGGAATTTTAATTTTGATTGTGGCCGACATAGATCAAATATTTGTACGAATTTCGAGAATTTTATTTTTGGTCAACTAACAAATAAGCAAACATTTGGAATTTCCATTGTAATTATGTATAAATGTATACAATATGAAAACTATTGTTGGAAATGGTGATTCTGTTTACATACCTGGATATCTTCTGGCTTGACATACTGGATAGCCGACTAGGTTTATTAAAATCAACACTGTAACAGAAACACAAACATAATCAACATATATCTTATGAATGTCTAGTTTGGGATTTCAATTTTCTAACAACTATTCCGCCTCGTTATTGTACAAAAGAGGCGAAACTATATGAATATTTTACCACATATCCAACAAAATAATTAACAAACACAATTTGGATACCAATTGGAATTATAATCGGTGTATGGAAACTTGTTAGATTGAGAACGCTAATGAAAACTCCAACCATTTCCCAGAAAGACTAAACAATCAAAACAATAGTAAATGACACCAGTTCAAATTATGGATACAGATGGAAATCGACCTGAAAAAGTCCATTAAAAGTTTCTCTTCGAGACGCAAGATACAGGCGTAATTTGTAATAATTATTTCGCTTGCTTTAACCATACTTTATGAGCTATATGGCCCGAAATTTGCAAACAATTGGAACCAAATAGATACGTCTTGATTATTTTTCCAACTGCTTGCGAATACTCAACTGAGCTCTTTGTACCATTCTTTTAAATTTTTAGTCATTCGCCTCCTTAATAATCAGTTTCACGGAAAATTTTACTCATCGGTTCAAATCAAGCTTTTAGCTCAAAATTATCGGTTTTAAGCGGAGTTTGTTTTCCAGAGCGGAACAGAACACCCAATTTTACTCGAGATGGTAAAATTGAAATCAAGCATCAACGGAAGCTTTCAAACTAAAACTCAAATTGATCTTATCAACAATCATTTTAATTACAACGATTACTCCAATAGCTGCCATTACTGTAACAAAACGGCTAGATTTTCGCTACTTTAGATTGCTTGTAGCCTAGATTGGAGTAACGCAAAATTCAACAGATGTTACCAAAGATATTGAACCAACTCTCAAAACATTATTATGTTAAATTTTAGATTGATATTTGAACGATATATTAGGATTATTTATTCTTCCCTTTTTAATTTTATTGGAATTGAGTGATTTTACAACATATGCCGATTGACTGACTCTTGGGGCTTTTAGTTTCGAACAATTCAAACGTAAAGAAAAGCCTTTTCATTAGAATTCAAACAATACAAACATATATCAAATAATAGAAGCGATAATCTTGCCTATAAATTATTATTCCCAGCTTGACAGTAGTACAAAACTTTCCAATTATTATTTTATAAACCGTATTTCGAAATTTGATTCGTTCAACAAAGGCAACAAAGTACTCTTTGAATCTATGGTGTTTGTTCCGCATTACAAAATTTAATTAAACATTGTTGTGGTGCCGCAATCTATCCATAGTTAGAAACAAAGAAGATAATTATCTCTAGTTGAGTAGCTATCAGTTTTACCGATAAAATAATAAAGGAAATAGTGCGTCTCAGGATTAACCTTTAGTTCAAATAAACGGAACGTTCCATATTCGAATCGTCAATGGAATTATTTATAATCGAGTTATTTGCTAATACACACAGATCGACGTCTAATAATAAATTCGACCCAATTTATTTGTTTGTTTCGTACACTTGGCCTAGTTTCAACTAGCAATTGAGATGTCAATCGGACATGGCCAATATGTTACCATTTATATTATTAGTAAAAGTGACAGAAATCGTTGCATTTCGACTGGAAGTTGAGATAAATCGTTTGAAAATATTATTGAAGTCAGTCATAAATTACGCAGAAGAACGGGAGGTTTGTCGTAGCTGCTGAGTAAACGTTACGAGATAAAACTGGGACTTTGATAAACGATGACGGTCAGTAGAATCGCCTTGTTCGGAATGTTGTTCCTTGTTCGAATCGGAGTCCGGTAGTTCCGTTACGTATGTTCATTTTAAAAAGGGACATTTGTCTCAAATACTCGGCTTATATAGACTAGCTGGCGGATGATTTAGTGACGGTAAAAAATTACGATTCGTTATCAAAGTTGGACATTGTTATGATTAATTTAGCTCGCAGATTCATTATTTTTAATCTTCTCCAATTATTGTAGGCTTTATAGGCGTTGTTTCCGGCGGGATTCATTTCAAATTAACAAATTATAGAGATTGCTGATATTATTTTGATGATTTAACAGTTGACGTGAAATGAGATTTGTGTACTAATTAAAGAAGTTTTTGTGTACATAAGTCGTTTGTAAATTTGAAATTATCTCTAAATGAACGAATTTAAATCGTCGTCAACGCTAGACTTATGCCTGTTGCGGATTACGAACCCTGAATTTTGATAATTTGTTAGTGAATTGTTCGAAATAAAAAGCGAAATTCGGCAAAATATGCTTCAAAATTATTTAAAAGAGTGCTGTTTCTGATCCTGAAATTGCAGAACTTCCGCAAGGTTCGGAAGCTTTCCGCTTCATCATTAGAAGCAGCATTTTAAAAAGCAATCGAAGAAGTATTTTGTTTTGAAACATTCCAAATAAACTCTGAGTTACCGGCGGAATTCTTGGAGCATGTTCTTTTCAAAAGCAAAAATCATATTTTTCACTATAACTTAGCTAATATTATCAATTTTTCAATTATTTTTTTCACAATTGATAGAGTTTTTCAAATTTCTAAGGAAACTTCCGATAAGTTGGTTAGTTTTCCGGGAAATCGACAGAAATTCGAGGAGCTGCATCACATCTTTTTTCGATAAAGTATCTGAAAAGTAGCAATTTTTAATAATCGATACCTCCCTTGTTTGGATAGATATTGTAATGAGTATAGTAGCATTAGAAAGGGCATTTTAAGGAGTACCTATAAACGTTTTTGTTTTCAAAAATTCCAATTGAATTTTGAGTTACAGAGGAAAATCTTGAAGCACGTGTTTNAAAATAAGTAAATTATCGATTATTAAATTTTGGCATTGTTTAAATACCAAATCGAAAAAAGATCGAATTAAGGTCTTTCAATTTTTTGCAATTTTTTGGAAAACTAGCAAATTAGGAAATTTCTTCGAGAATTGAAAAGAGCTTTCCAATTTCTGTGTACTTTATGAAAATCGTTCGTAAAATTGTAATATTCGCTAAATTATCGGCGAGAATGTAGAAAAATGTGTAAAAATATAGAAAAAATCAAGCTCCTAGATTTGCGTCTATAAATTCTAATACTGGTGGGATTTTCCAAAATAGAAAATTTTCCCTAGTGTTCATTGAACTGCTCTTTCTAATTCTGTTTCATTCATTGTAATGTTTACGAAAATAAACAAGTTATCCATTATTAAATATTGGCATTGTTTAGAAACCAAATCGAGAAAAGGCAATACGAGACCTTAAGTTTTAGCCAATTTCCTGGAAAACTAGCAAACCGATTAGCAAATTTCCTCAAGAATTGCAAGGAGCTTTCCATTTTCACGTATTTTGGAAAAATTGTTCAAAAATTTGTAGTACTCGTTAAATTATCGACGTAATAATATGCAAATTCCTAGATTTTCGTCTATAAATTCGAACACTGATGGAATTTTCCAAATTGGAAAGCTTTCCCTAGTGCCCTTTGAACTGCTCTTTCTAATTCTGTTTTATTCATTGTAATATTTACGAAAATAAGCGAGTTATCGATTATCAAACAGTAGTATTGTTTAGAGACCAAATCGTCATAAAACAAGCTCTTCAATTTTTAGCAATTTCTGGAGAACTAGCAAGCCGATTGGAAGATTTCTTGAAGATTTGTAAAGCCCTATCGATTTTCTATAAACTCCATTATAGAAAAAATAAATAAAATGGGAAAAAATATAAAAATATTGCAAAAAATTACAAAGGAACACGCTTTAAATTTTCCTTTGTTACTCAAAATTCAATCGGAATTTTCTAAAACGCAAAAAACCCTTAGATTCCCCTTGAAATGCCCTTTTCATATCTGTTTAAATTTTTGCGTTATTCCAAAAAATACGCGAAAAATCGGCTTATTAAAAATGAGCGTTTAATTATCTTTTATATTTAAATTGAAAAGGCCTCCCATTATCGGTTGCCTCCGTCGATTCGCCCTATCCAGTCCGGACCTGCGCTAATGCCAAGCTAAAAGGGAATTCAAATTTTATGTATTCCGACAGATAAGAGTTTTATGATTTCCTGGAAACTAAAGTTATTCAAAAAAAATACGGCAATTCCTCATTTTTTCACTTGAGAGATTTGCAATTCGAATGTAAACAACGTATCGAAATTGTTTACTTTAACAATTTTTGTATATTAAAATTCGCCTTCAACCCTTGAATTTGCTTAAAGCAAACAGCGAGGAAAAAATCCACATTTAATTTGAATATTTGTATAATTAAACGGCTTCAACTCGGGCTTATAAACGTGTGTGCGAAATCAACATATCAGGGTGGAAACTTTAATTACCACCATTAATTATTAATCGACAAGTGGAAGTTTCAATCTTATTCCAATCATCGGATAAATAACCGAAATTTTACGTGTAAATAGAGTTTGTTTATTATGTTGAAAAGTGTAAAGTCTTTAAAGTCATTAGTTGTAAAGTTAATTATTTGAAACGAACAAGTTTTCTTTGCTCAAAGTTTGGAAAATAATGGCAAACAGGATTCAATTTACTTAAATATTTGCAAGAAAAATTCGTGAATTATTACCGTTATAATTACTTATAAATCGCGCAATAATGGCCAACGATTAAGAACAGATAAAGTACGGACAAACGTGACTAATTACTGGTTTTACGTTGAATAATGCGTCCATTTCGGAAATATATCGACAGTATTGATTCCTCGTTTTGATCTTGTTTGTCACTATACGAACATTATCCAAATTAGGCTGAAAGCTCTATGAAATATTGAACGCATTATATTCCCATCATTACAAGAGTTTGATTTCGGAACTATCCCATAAACTCTAAATATTACGACATAAATTGTAATCCTATTAAATAAGTTTACTTAAAATAGTGAACTTATACTGTTATCTCGGTAATAATGGAATTTTCAAGTCTGATTTCGATCGAACAAACACCCAATTTACTCCCCATTTTGTATTAAAAAAAATATTAAAAAACCGCCCTTTTAAACGCGACTATTACCAAGTTTCCTGTTGTTTCAGTTTAACAACTAAGCCGAAGAAGAAGCCACTACTTTACTATTAATGGAAAACTAGAATCGAAAAACATGACCGTAAGGCTAAATTAAGTCTTTTATATTCCCTGTAGTTCCAGTTAAAAACTCGTCTACTATATATATTGGACTTTATAATTAAAAATATCTCGAAAAAGCGTTTAATATTTCTTTTCTGTTTCCACAATGGTTGGGGTGTTTTCTATTAATACATATACGGTTTTAGAGCAGTAGAGAACAATAAAGTCTCGCTTTATAGTCGGTTATTAATGATTTTTATTGTTTATTCGATTTGGAATAGTTTCCAGGTAAATTTCTAATCTTATCCGGTTCTTTTCGTTTGTAAATTTCCATTTTAAAGGAGCCGTTTTGCAACAAAACAGATTTCCAGTTTGCATGATGTTGATCCTTAAACTACTTCAACATTAATAACACGAATCCTTTTCTCTATTTTGTTGTATTAAACCAAACTACTAAAAATTTCAACCCGTAACTTAGCCCCGGTACAGTTTAAACCACCACTATGGTGTAATTACAGCAGCCCCTGGTAAACTTTTTAATATACAGGGTGGCTTATTTGTAAAATCACTCAACCAAATCTAAGCTACGACTATAATATTTCGTCCAATTTTAGATTTTACAAGATAATCGAATAAATTCAATATTTTCAATAAGCCTAAGAGGTGGAATTTTTTATTACGAGTATCTCCATTCTATCTATTCAAGAATTACGGAAATCCCCTATTGTTGGCCATAATAACAATAATAATAGTGGTCTGAATTGTTGGAAATAAAAGGGGCCGATCGAACCGGAACACACAATTTTGGCAGTAAAAACCGAATCAATATTGCATGAAAATAAATTCTTTACAGATAATTTAGAGGATCTCTAGATATTGGATTAAGTTCTATTCGCAAAACTAATAATCGTCTTTTTGTAGCTCTTCGTGACAATGTAAAGACGTGCAATTTGTCAGAGATTCAATGCTCGTATCGTTCTTTCGATTAAAATAATAATAATAATAATAAAAGCTCGGTAATTTAAGTAAATGAGAAAGAATTGTTTGGATTCTGGGCACAAATATCATCAAAAAGTGGGCTCTCGTGCACCTCGAGGGTGGATACACCAAAGTAATATTGTTTTCTTTTATCATAAAACGTTTTAAGCGAGAATTTTATTTCACAGAGAAACGGCGAGAAAAATTTGCCGAAGTTTAATCTAAAAGAAAATTATTTCGCTTCCTATCACGAAGTAAACTGTATTTGATTTGAGGATGTTCATTTTCACGAGCGTTTGTTATTTTCACGCAATCGGGGGGCCAGTTTACTGAGATTTCCGCCCCCAAAATGGGGACAATTGGGGATGTCGCCAATATCTTCGACCTAACTAGAATATTTATTGAAGAACGTTAATTCTTGGGACAAATTCGGTAGATTATGGCCAAAATTTTGGTATAATTGTGGAAATATTTTGCCTGTTATCAGAAATCCTGTTTGTGCCATTTTTTGCAGATAAACCCAGGAGCGGCTTTATCGAAACTGGGCCTTGGGCGATAACCTTCCTTGCAACTCTTCAAGAATGATAACCATGTTTTATCAGGTGTTAAAAATAAATCCTTGTTAGGATAGGGTAGAATTGGACAAATTCGGTAGATTTGGCCAAAATTTTGGTATAATTGTTGACCTCTCGGAATTATCTTGCCTGTTATCAGAAATGTATCCTGTTTTTTGAAGATAAAGCTCATGACCGGCTCGAAACTGGCGTCTTTCTATTCTTAGATTTGGAAATTCACGATTTTTTGGGAATCGCAACAGAAAAATCCGCAGTGTTGTTATCACAATTAGAAGGCCCACTCGGGCGTTGTCGAAATATCGCAATATCCGCAGTCTATTCATCCCAAATAGGAGTCAACGATGAGAAAGAAACGACTTTTTGTGCAACACAACACGTCAAAATTCGGATTATTTAGCATGATAAATGTACCCGGACCCTTCGTTTTTCTTTTTGTTGACATTCTAAATAAATTTGAGTTTATTTTTTGTAAATTCTGAAATTTTCAGCGTTGAACTTGTGCGAAATACAACGGAGAATATTTAAGATTCTTTTATTACAAAATGAAACTTTAACTTTAGTAGCAATCGGTCTTTATAATAAATCATAATGAAAACACAACATTTGGCGCTAGTCCAAAATTAAGAGGTCGTATTTAAACTTGACTCTCATCGTATTTCAATTTTCTTTATTTCGTAGAATTTCGCTCTATTTTTCTGTATTTGCTGGAATTTTCGAGTTAATTTCAATTTTCAAGGGGTTTAAACAGATGTAGAATATTTGCGGATTTCTAAGGGCTTTTACCCCGAAAATGCGCCTCTAAATCTTGCAAGTTATCCGTCATTATCTTTATGACTCGTATTAATTTTCAAAGGAGTTGGCCTAAAACCGTGTTCTTGTAGCGTTAATAAAGCACACATGATACCCTTGACTAAAGCGTAAAAATGAGATAATTGCAGCTTTTATAGCCCTAGGTTTCTTCTAAATGTCGCTTACAAAGCAAATTAACCTTTAAAAACTGTAACTCTCCTAAGATAATCGTTAGAGATGTAAACACTTGTGTTTGTTTTGAATGTAAAGCGCTAGCTCCAGGTGTTAAGTTTGAATTTAAATAGTGTTGTCTATAGCCTCAGGCTTACAAATATTCAACAACCTGTCTTGGAATAATGAAATAATTTTAGTAGAATAGTGCAGAATATCAAGGGGGAATTGTTTTGAAGCTGTTTAAAGGAGTCTACTTACGCCATAAGAATAGCCAACAACATCGCCTAGATATCATCAGGAACCGAACATTCACCACCACCACTATCACAACACATTTAACAATATCACTCCATTTAATTCATTGAAAATCTGTTTATTTTTAGTGTGAATATTTGAGTTATAAATAAAAACTGTGAAGGTACAAAATTTGTATTTATAATCACAGCAATATCGTTGGTCCAAAATTGATATCCACAATTCTACAATAATAACCCTTTATCACATTTTCCCCGTTGATTATCAGTTGAATGGATCGAGAATCGCGTCAATATTCGCCTTATAGAACGAGTTGGTTACATCCGATTTGGAGGCTGTTCTCCGCACAACTGCCAGCGTTATTCCTGCAACGCTTCGATCCGATCCGCATCTGGATCCTGGTGCCGAGACAGTACACAAAACAGGAATCAGACAGATGTCGGCGGGAGAGGCGTCGTCCAAAACCGCATCTGTTCGCCAAACTGCTGTTTATTGTTGATTCGAAAGACATTCGTTGTGTTTGCCTTGATTTATCGACAGTTTGCGATATTTTCAATTTATTGCAGAACGATAGTTGGCGAAAAATGGTTCTAATTCGGCGATGATACCGGCCGAACCGAGTTGATTGTCGATTGTGTTGTCGGTCATGTCCTCCATGTCGATATGATGAATGTCGGCGGTTATGGAAATCGTTTGAATACAGCTCGACAATATTTTTTGCCAAGAGAGGCTGTGGAAACTTTTAAGTTGAAAGCGATGGGTTTTTTTGTGTTATTTTCTAAGCCATGTCGAAGTCTGGAACATCGATTATTTGCATTAATTACGCTGAAAAAATTACATGTCAATACTTAGTGACAACCAATTTATATACAGATTGATTTACGATGGTTGTCGATTAAAAAAGAAGAAAATTGGCGGAATTCGGCGATTTTTTCTTTAAAACTAGCAGATTTTACAATTTTATTAAACCCTATTGCGTTGTATTCTGGAGCTGACTTTGAAATTTCCCAGTTAATGCCTCTGTAATTCGAGCAAAATAATCTGCAATATTACAGTTCCAGAATACTGCTCGTTCTAATTAAATTTGTTTTGAAGTTGGAACTAAATTCACGTTTGTATTATGAAATTTTAACATGAAAGTTGTTCAATTTATTTGTAAAGTTTTTAATTTGGTACTAATTAAGAGAGAAATAGAAACAGACCTAGTCTATTTCTGTTTCTAACTTTTTTTCCTACAAAATAAATTTATCAACTGTTAGTTACTTTTAACACATAACGTTGGTAACTTTAAAAATTTGTAAGAGAAACCGAATTTACTCTGTTACGAAACAAAATCGAGTTCATAATCTTTCAGTAGTCTTTAAAGTAATCTTGGATACGGCAAATCGGCGGAGGCAACTGCTGTTAGGAGGCCCATGCCGTTGCCTTTTCACTTTAAACTCAAATCTGAAAGATAATTAAACATTAAGTTTTAATAAGCCAATCTCGCGTGTTTTATGAAATATCGTAAAAATTCAGACAAATCTGAAAAGAGCATTTCAAGGGGAATCTACGCACTGTTTACTTTTCAGAAAATTCCGATTGAATTTTGAGTTATAGAGGAAAATTTGAAGCATGTTTCGTCGCAATTTTTTACAATATTTTTATAGTTTTCCTCATAACTTACCCATTTTGTTTCGTTTTATAATGATTTTGATATAGTTTATAGAAAATAGAAAGCGCTTTCCAAATCTTCAAGAAATTTTCCAATCGGCTTGCTAGTTTTCCAGAAATTGCCAAAAATTGAAGAGCTTGTTTTACGACGATTTGGTGTCTAAACAATACTAATATTTGATAATAACTCGCTTATTTTCGTGAATATCGCAATCATTAAAACAGAATTAGAAAGAGCAGTTCAAGGAGGATTAAGGAAAGTTTTTTATTTTTGAAAATTCCATCAGGATTAGAATTTATAGACGAAAATCTAAGAAGTTTTTTTTATTTTTGCACATTTTTCTATATTCTCGCCGATAATTTAGTGAGTATTACAAATTTACAAACGATTTTTGCCAAGTACGTAGAAAATGGAAAGCTCTTTTCAATTCTCAAAGAAATTGTCTAACCGGTTTGGTAGTTTTCCAAGAAATTGCCAAAAACTTAAAAGCTCGTACTACAACCTTTTCTCGATTTGACTTCTAAACAATGCCAAAATTTAATAATCAATAACTCGCTTATTTTTAAACATATTGCAATGAATAAAATAGCATTAGGAAGAGCGTTTCAAGCAGCATTAGCGAAAGTTTTTCTTTTTGGAAAATCACATTTGAATTTGACTTTATTGACCAAAATCTAGGATCATCATTTTTGTTTAAATTTTTTCACATTTTTCTATATATTCGCCAATAATTGATTCAAAATTACAAATTTACAAATGATTTTTGGACAGTAATTAGAAAATTGAAAGGGCTATCCAAATCTTCAAGAAATTTTTCAATCGGCTCGCTAGTTTTCCGGGAAATTATCAAAAACGTAAATGCTCGTATTACAACCTTTTCTCGATTTGATTTCTAAACAATGTCAAAATTTAATTATCGATAACTCGCGTATTTTTAAACATATTGCAGTGAATAAAAGAGCATTAGAAAGAGCATTTCAAGGAGCATTAGAGAAAGCTTTTCTTTTTGGAAAATTACGCTTAAATTTGACTTTATCGACAAAAATCTAGCAGCATCATTTTTTAAAATATTTTTTCACATTTTTCTATATTTTCGCCGGTAATTGATCCAAAATTACAAATTTACAAATAATTTTTGGACAATTATTAGAAAATTGAAAGCGCTATCCAAATCTCCAAGAAATTTTCCAATCAGCTCGCCAGTTCTCCAGGAAATTATCAAAAATTAAGCACTTGTATTAAACCTTTTTTTCGATCTAGTCGATAACTCGCTTGTTTTTGGGCATAAATAAAATAGCCTTAGAAAGACAATTTTAGGAAGAATCCGGGGAGTTTCTAGTTTTAGAAAATTGCACCTTGAAATTTTTCTAATTCGCTTTCTACCATTAGAATCTGTTTGGAAAACAAGCGAAAAACCGATGTCGCACGCCACCAATGACGATCTAGCGTGTTTTTGAGCCTCCATCGGGGCCAAAATGATCCAATCCGATCCTCAAATTAACCAAATTGTAAGCAAAATTTCCATCCCTTATTGGGGGTAAACCATTGTAGAATTGCCACCGTGTATAAAACCAATATTCAACGCGAATTTTTAATAAAACTCGTACAATTTTTCAATTTAAACGGCAATATGTCTTCGAATTTATCGAATATTTAATCATCATCAATCCAAAACTGCTACATCTACACATTTATTAGTGATCGTTAAATTGTTTTGTTATTAATCAAACGATATTCATTATTTTATTTATTATTTAAAAAAAAGAACAACAGGTACACGCTAGGATTCGACGATTTTTGTACCTTTTTTGGGCGTTTTTCAATGATAAATTGGAATTTGTCTAAAAGCTTTGTAACCTGAATAAGTTTCTCGCTTTTTCTCTCTACAACCCCACCACCGCCACCCCATACTTTGTCGACGTGATTGATAGGTTTGTCAAAGATTTCACATTGTACAAATTGTTTTACGTTACAAAGGAATTTCCATTTATCACGTGTTGTTTTCTTAAGTGAAACAAATACGAATATACTTAAATTACATTGGGAACTTTTCCTTTTACTGCCAGTGTTTTATCCGATCATAAACACACCAAAACTCTTACGATAATAGCGATAAACGCACTGCTATTGGTGGGTTTATAAACTTGTTTAGTCATTATAAGTTAGTGGTTTTGGTAGTTGAGCAACTGCGTTATAAAATTTGACTACTGGAAATACATCATATTAGTGCGTTTATAGCTGTAAACGTACAGTTTTTTCGACATTATAAATTCTATAAATATTCATCGATTAATTGTCCAATATCTCCAATAAATGGGGATGTTATTCTAGAAATAATTACCATCCATTCTCGTTATTAAAGTTTTCGTACACTATTACTATAAAATCGATAATTAATTAAATTATCTTCACACTGAATAATTAAAGCCGTGTAATGATTAATAATAAAAGTGGTATCTGTGTAATCAAACAATAAAGATCGAAGTTTTTTGGAAATTCAATTCTATAAGTAAATATTAATAAAATTAAACCTCACAAAAAGGTGATTAAATTCGAAATTACCGCCAATTTCCAGTACCACAACTAATAAACTATAAGACACTAGAAATTTTATTGCATTACGTTGGTTGTACAACAGTGTCGCGCAATGTTGCCACATAATTGCTAATTTCTCCCAAACTTGAATTAATAATAGATAAAATATTGAAATTATAACAACAATAATTTGTAAACTTGTTGTTTATATTGTAGATAAGCATTTAGATTACATTGAAGAATAATTTGCTCTATTTCAATGAAATAGAATTAATTAATTTACATTCGGATTAATTCGGAGATTTTTTAAACGTCAATGTGACAACGTTGTCTTGATAGCGCACGCGCTTTAGTTTTGTTTAGTGAAATAAGACTACTAATGACTGTCTAATTTTACCTTATTTTTTTAATATTTTTTAACAATAATTATTAACAATTAAGGGTAAGAATTGTTTAAATTGTTAATTTATCCCACTATCTAAATAGTATCGATCGTATTACAACGATAGTAATAGTTATTTCTTTAAAATTAGGTTATGTAGAATAGTGTGATGTAAACATTGATTAAGCAATTGTAACTTTTTTTCTTCTATTGACAGTCTATTGTTCGTCTATTTATTTAATTAATTAATTATTTACACTATTTTACATATTTATAGTGGTTTAAATAAATATTGTTTTCGTTTTTTTGTAATTGTAGATTTGATAAAATGGCTGATCAACAACAATTCTTTTTAAAATGGAACGATTTTCAAAGCAATATGGTCTCATCGTTTCGACATTTACGTGATGAAAAGAGCTTTACCGATGTTACATTAGCTTGTGAAGGACAGACTTGTAAAGCCCATAAAATGGTCTTATCCGCTTGTAGTCCGTATTTTAAAAGTCTATTAGAAGTAATTATAACGAATATGATTAGTATCGTTGATCTAATCGTTCTATTCGTCTAATTATAACGAAAATTTCTATTGTAATTGTTTTAATTGTAGGAAAATCCATCGAAACATCCGATTATAATATTAAAAGATGTAGCATACAGTCATTTACAGGCAATTCTAGAATTTATGTATGCTGGTGAAGTTAATGTTAGTCAAGAACAATTACCGGCCTTTTTGAAAACAGCCGATAGACTTAAAGTGAAAGGTTTAGCTGAAGCACCACAAGCTATCCGACGGGAATAAGAGAGTGGATCAATAGATAAGAAAATACAACAAAAATTACACATTAATACACACTCACTCTCTTATCAAATAAATATGAATCTTAAATTGATTTTCTCATCTAATTTTCTGTAGAAATACGGAATTTCTAACAATATCTCAACTATACTGTTAAAACTACACTCAGATTAATTATACAGGTTCCTAAATAAGTGCTAAATTTTTTATATAGGCTGATTGTAAAGTGGCTCAAAATATTGGAGATGTTGCTTTAAATTCAGCGTATATTTAAAACCGTTGCCAAATATATCAACCGTGTATCTACAGAAAATAATTAATTAATTAAAGTTGTCCTTTTTGATAGTTAAATTGGATTAAATCTTAATTAGGGACAAGGGATTACATTACAAGTTAGTTCAGTTTTGTTTTATTAAAACTCAAAGTTATTATTATTATCCTTTAATTTTTGTAAATTTTTAATTAAAACTAGTTTGTTTATAGTTTTTTTTCTATAATATAGGATCTTTAAAGATGGATTTAAAATAAATAAGGGTTTTATTTAGTGAATTAAGGCGCAATTTTTATATTTTTGATAGTCTTTCTACAATTAGTTACAGATAAGATTTATTGTATTTAGTATTAAACTCCACATACACAGGATTAACACACAACCAACACGTTAACTTAATTGTTACCACACACAACAGTTCTTGTGTCGAAAATGGTTCATTTTGATTAATTTGTTTCTTAGATATGTAATCGGTTTTAATAAAAATGTTGTATTTTAATTGATACGATCGTTTGGAGAAAGAAGAACCCTGTATTGCTTATGGTTTTATTGTACACACAACGGTTACAGTTTTACAATGAATTTGCTAATTCTATTTTGCATCTTTAATTTGTGATTGTCAAGAGTAGAAATTTTCTAGTTCGGGATTAGAAGTACAAATACCGATGGTCTGAACTGCTAAATAATCAAGAACAAACGGTAAGATTAATCCTGTATTTGTTAATTTAAACTCGATATACATTTAAGCTTTGATTAAACATTTGTATTGTTGCCAAATGAAATGGTACATCCTGTATGATATGTTACGATTATAGCCGTTTTTGGGGGTTAAAAGAATTTATTGTCGAAATGATTGTAAAATAATTAAACACCGAATTCCAGTTGAGAATTTTGTACTTCCTCTAAACAGGCTGTTTCAACAATTTATTTAATTTCTATTATTTGAGAAAAACCACAAGAGACAGCCTGTATTTTGATATGATTCTTCCCCTATTTAAAAACTATCATCAGTCTTAATTCTTCACGTAAATCTCCATAGATGGCGCCTAATTTTATCAACATCAGCCAATCAAATCGCTTCAAAACAACAAAAATTTCGATTGACTATTTTGCTTTTTATATAATTGACTACCAAAATACAATCCTATTTAGTTATTTTACGAAAAAGAAAGTAGAATAAGCAGCTTGATTAGGCAGTGAAGCATGAATGATAAATACAGGGTGAGCCAAGAGGTTGGCCTATTACAAGTATAAGAAGGCGGCTTAGCAACTTGACATTAACTGTCACATTTAAGGTTAACAATGATTATTTTGTATGTTTTTTCAGCGATTGCTGTCAATTTTTAAACGAAAAGAAAATCCAAATAATTTTAATTTAATTATCGACTTCTTCTATGTTTTTTTAATTAAAAAATCTAAAAATAATTAATTATTTAGATGTTAATTGTGATAGAAGGTTGTTTTGCCAAGCCTACTATGTTTTAGTATTTCGTTTCAGGGGGTAAATTATTAGAAATCGAAAATCTTGAATAACTGAAAAATTATCAAGGGAATGCTAATATGATTCGATCCAGAATTTTTTTCTCTGTCTAACCGTGGAAAGAAAAATATACCATTCCCTTTAAAATAAGAAAGTTATGGTGCTTTGACAACTGGCTGAAAGAAAAACTGATTCCAGCTAAACGCTGAAAGATAATTTAATTCTATAAAATTTAGTATAAAGTGCATAGATTGAACTATTTGATTTCCAAATTTGGATTGTCTAGCAATAATACTTTTCGAGATATGAATTTTTTAATAAAACTACAAAATCAAAATTTTCAGAAAAAGTCAAAATTCCTGAAAAATATTAACGCTAGACCATATGTCATATTATCAAAGTCTATTTCATTTTCATCATACAATCTAAATATGGAATAAAAAGATATCATTCTATTTAAAATAAGAAAGTAGGGTGCACTACCCCATACACCGGGGGTTGATAGAACAACGAAAATATTTTCCAGGTGTAGTTCAGGTGGAAAAACGGGTGCATAGCAAATTTCAGAAATTTCCATCAATTAGAACTATTTAAACGTCTAATAGGCCAACCACTTGGTTCACTCTGTATATTTATGTATAAAGTAATAGAAACTGTAATTTTTCATCAAATTTACACAAATTTAGGCCTTAACTACTCGGGAATTCTATCACCCATTTAATTAGTATGCGGTTTTCTTTCAAACAAATACAAGTATACAGGTGGTCCATTTCATTTACTACCACTTAACAGTTTGAAATTCAATTGTATTCTATAACTAGTAAATGAAACAGAACAGCCTGTAGATTTCCAATTAATACAAGAATATCACATTTATTTTCTAGTACAAATAGAAAACTATAGATATACTTTCTATATAGTAAAGTATATACAATTGATTTTAGTTCCATCTACACAACCGGCAATTGACTCGCTAACAATCTTATATTTCCGGTTCCAATCGCCAGTACTGTAGATGGACTAATATAGAAAAAGGGGTGATTTTACATATAACACTAATTAATTTTGACTTTTCTTTATAGAACATGTAGATTTTCACACGATTTCGATTTACTAATATCGTTCATACAAATTTTTTGTAAAATCTCTCTAGCAATATTCAAACTTAAACTAGTCTTTGAACCGTGCAATTTATTATTATCTTTATTTTTAGATGTCGATGATGATGATAATGATTTCTTCTTATCTCTAGATTCACGTAAACGTATCTGTTTCAATATACCTACCAATAATTCATCGACATTGTGTTGAATACCGCTGGATGTTTCGATAAATTTACAATCACGCGCCACCGCTAACGCCTTACCTTCTGCAATGAAATCAAAATAAATGTAATTTAAAGTAATCCTCGTATAACACGATCTTGTTAGAGTATAATGATCGTGTTATACATGGCGTTGTTTATAACCAACTCACAATAATAGCAAATGCAATAAAACACTAATGAACTTTAATTGTATTGGAACTTAACTCGTTATGGAAATTAACAAAGTTTCAGTTCAGGGGGAGGATTACCCTAGGGAGTAATTTATTTGTTTATCAAAATAATGGGTGTGTTTATCAATTTTTAGTAAATTTTATTAAAATGAATCGTTTAAAAGTAATTTTTATACTAATATCAAATGATGCGGAAATTGATTGCGATATACCGGTCTGGCAATTCAACTGAAAACAAAACTTCATTGGCGCAGATATATTTGTAGTGCCAGTGTATTTGTTTGCTAAATTAAAAATTTATTAACCGAGGGTGAAATCAATTATAAACTAGCTAGATATTAACTCGTAGTTGCTATAAAATGACTCGATTATACTTGGAGTTTAGCGAGTTTGGGCTTAATTTAGATACCAATGGGCATTACTACTATTACCGTTAGCTGTTATCACTCTAGCCCTAGCTAGATCCGCTTTATTTCCAACAACAATTACACTCTTATCTTGAGTATAGCCTTCACGCCATAAATAGTTGAGTGTCTCTTCAGCGTGTTGAAAACTTGCTCTAGCTACCACCGAATAGATGACAACACAAGCGTGCGGCTCGTATGTACTAAGTGAATTTTCTACCTGTAATTAAAACAAGTAATAAATGTAAATATCAGTTTGAATCTATAGACATAGTCGTAGATAAATGTGTACAATTGGATTTTGTTTATAATGTTTTCTTAATATAATCGATAAACACGAGCGTAAGACGTACTGCAAACAAACCGCAAAGCTTTTAAAATAAACAATCTGATGAAGTTTATCATCAGGATCAACATCAACTGTTGCTTCTTATCGTCGCCATCCGATGAAATTCATATGATGATAGGATTTTTTGCGATATTTTTAACAGTGACGTGATTTTTCATTGTGTCAGAAACATTCGAATGAAATTGCGCTACAATAATGAGAAATCAGTCAATTCTGCTAGCTGTGACAACTGGAAATTCGGTTTTCACAACTCGTTAAAATTTGATGAGTTTTAAAGTCTAAACTGGAAATTTTGTAAACTAGGACTGGAGGTGAAATTCTGTGGGTTAAAGTGCAATTTCTATCGAATTTTGCAATTTATCTATCGAGAATTATTTCAATTTAAACAATTTAGCCTATTTTGACAGTTTTTCGAATATGAATCTATATTTTTGGATCTTTTGAGAATTTTCGAGTTTCTGGGTTTAGATTTTGGAATATTCTCATAATTCACCATCAATTTATGAAGAAAATCTTCTTTTATTTTCGTTTTGGGGAAGATTTGCGAATTTGGGTAAATTTTGCAATTTAGAAGCAACTTTTAGTCAATTAGTCCTCAATGTTCATCCAGTTTTGGACAAGTTTTGGTCCTAAGTTTACCACAAATTTGGCTCAATTACTTTGAAGAGAGCTTTAATGCTTTTACAAGTCTTCGAGTCCAGATTTTGGGGCACTCGCCTAACCCCTACCCTGTTGGAGAATAATCATTTATCTCACTTTAATCATCTCATAGAAATTATCGTTAGAATTTCAGAACAATTTCCATTTCACGAGGAAATTGCTAAATTTCGAGTATTTCTAGTTCGAATTGCCAGTCGAGTATAGCAATTCTTAAACTTATTGCGTCTATTTCATATTGCAGAGAAATAGAACTTTCATATTGCTAAATTTCGAGTGTTTCTGGTTTGAATTGCCAGTTCACTTTTGGGGAAGATTTTCGAATTTGAGTAAATTTTGCAATTTAGAAGCAACTTTTAGTCCGTTAGTCCTCAATGTTCATCCAGATTTGGACAAGTTTTGGTCCTAAATTTATCACAAATTTGGCTCAATTACTCTGAAGAGAGCTTTAATGCTTTTACAAGCCTTCGAGTCCAGATTTTGGGGCACTCGTCTAACCTCAACGGTCCCTGTTGGAGAATAATCGTCACTTCAATCATCTCATAGAGATTATCGTTAGAATTTCAGAATCAATCCCCATTGCTAAATTGCTAAATTCGAGTGTTTCTAGTTCGAATTGCCAGTCGAGTATAGCAATTCTTAAAACTATTGCGTTTATTTTAGATTGCAGAGAAATGGAACTTTCATATCATTAAATTAAAACACTAGAAACTTTCCTCTACTTTTTAATTATCTAATGGAATTGTCATTGTAAATATTAAAAGTCATGATAACGTCACATAAAAACTCTGAACCACTTCCAAGATATTATCATTTTTAATTTTATTCTTAGGTCAACAAGAAATAGACGTGATTGAAATCGTTATTCATCATTTCGGAGGCATTCAAAAGAATCTTATTTGTAGTGCAATTTGAAAAATATCTTGAAAATTTATAGGGAAACCCCTGCGGATCAATGGAGTAAAATTTGAGCCATGTAGCTTACCAGGAAGTTGGTCAAAAAGTATATTTTACGATGTTATAAAGTGACTCAGAATGGCTCCAAATTGCTCCTAACGTTAATTTTTTCGTTTTACTACAATTGATGATGGAAAAATCTTGTAGGGAGCATTATTGAGTCATTTGACGATTTTTGCTCGATTTTGAAACGAATTTTTGACCAACTTCCCGTGGAGCTAATGGGTTCAAATTTTAGTAAAATGACCCCAAGTATCCTTTTATAAATCTTTAAAACATTTCTATAATTGCTTATAAAAATTCTGTAGCTCTTCAAAGATATTATCGTTAATCATCATTTCGGAAGCATTCAAAAGAGTTTTATTTATTATGCAATTTGACAAATATTTTGAGCACTTATAGGGATCAATGGAGTAAAATTTAAGCCGCGCAGCTTATCGAAATGTTGGTCAAAAAGGATGTTGCGATTTTTCAAAACGAGTTATATGCATAATTCAGAATGACTCCAATGATTTTTTCGTTTATCTACTATTTATGATAAGTCATGAGTCATTATGGGTCATTTGACGATTTGCTCTCGCTTTAAACGAGTTTTTGACCAACTTCCCGAAGAGCTACGGGGTTTATATTTCGGTAAAATGACCCCCAAGGATCCTTCTATGAATTCCTAAAGTATTTCTATCATTGTTTATCAAATTATGAGTGTTTCTTTGAGTATTTATTATTCTTCTCTTGTATTGTTTCAAAACTAAAAATTAAACAATAAATTTGAAAACTTTGAGTTTCTGTAAAGTTGTCGAAACTTCTTGAATAATGAATAGTTTTCAATTTTTCAGCAAATTCCATAATCAGTTCTTCAAGTATAAAGTTGAAATTTGCAATTTTTCCTTTCGAAATTATAGCTTGCAAATAATTAAAGACAACCGGAACTTCGTTAGGCGAATAATAATGGCGGTGGTGGCGCCTTGAAACTTCAACTTTATCGTTATCAAATTAATGTTTATGTAATGGACGGTGATGATAATGATGAGATGATGGCGGCACCGACGATGCTGTTGATCTAATTTCAAATTATTTTAAACGTCTTCTAGAAATACAAAACAGGAGCTTATTGGAGTGAAAATTTATTCGAAATAACTATTTTGTTGCTATATTTGAACAACATGGGAATAGAGTCCGATGCCAAAATCCGTAAATCGTGACGCTCTACTCGACTACCCTTCTGCGGGTGCGTCTGATTGGCCATTTTTCACACAAATCCGACCCCTTAGAGTGTCCGAAAAAATCAAGCTTCTGTTTTAGATAATCGGCTTATTACTTATAATTTACAACAGATAAACCTGATAACTATTGGATAAAATCAGAACAAATAGGTCAATTAGTTGCGGTAAACAACAACAAAAAGGAAGATTTGGGTGGCTTCTTTAGGGTTTCAATTAAGAACTGATTTTCCAATAGCTAGACGACCCGTTACGGCTTCCGTTAATTCGATTACAAGACATATAAGACGATTTTAAAGTTAATAGAACGTAAAAAGAAATCTGAAACTTACCGACATTTCCGACGATGGATGATCGATAAATATCATCTCTGATTCTTCACCATCCAATAAGACGGAAACTGTTCTCTCACCGAATTCATCATCTAAATAACAGAAAATAATAAAATTTTATAGATTTATACGATAAAATATCGAGTAAATTTACCTAAACTAGCATCGTAAGTATTCATATATTCAGACGTCATAAACTGCGAAACTAGGGCGGTTTTGCCGACACCGGCGTCACCCAACATGACGACCCGGTATTTTGGCACTTCCATCTCCTCGGGTGATCCTAATGGGGTTGAATCGACTGTGTGGTAGCCGGAACCGCAACAGGAGCCTTCGAACGGCGAGCGTTCGCCGGACACGTTGCTCGCCCTGAAACCGAATTCGGGGTCCAATTTTCTCCATTAAACTCTAATAAGGGTGGCTTGCTGATAATGCTGAATTGAGATAGAAGATTAATGATTGGGCCATTTCAGACATGGCTCGTTTGTTCACGCGTTACTCCAAAAAGTAACAATATTGAAAAGTTTAACCTTTACTCAAATTATTATCGAATAGATTACGTGAATGTCAAAGAGGATTTAGATGAATTGTGGGTGATTTACAAACCCAGTTTTCGAGACAAATTAGAATTTTGCCTGTTTGCAAGTTCACCAACTAGGTCAAGCGAACGTTTTTCCATTAAATTCAACAATATTAGATTATTGTTTTTCTCCGATAAGAATCATCGGGGAAAAATTCGAAATTTCGGCTAATACAAAATGGGAAAATGTGCGATAATAAATAAAATTGTGGCGTGTTTTTTACGAATTCTTCTATGTCATAAATAATGTTAAACAATTTGTTCAATTCCCACGTTAGAAATATTACAATTGTGCCATTTTTTTTTATTATATTGCCCTTTAATATCAGCATTATAATTTCATTTTTAGTAGATGTTATGGAATAATATAGGGGAAATAATCCCTTATGGTTAATGTAGGTCACTGGAGGGTACACTCGTAAACTATAATCCACCACTGTAATTTATACACCACAACTTTGAACATTTCAAATGCGTTAGAATATCTAAATAATAACAACGATTAATAATATTATGGATCTCTGTTTCTGGTTCCGCAACTGTGGAATTTCCGCAAGTTTTAGTAGCTCTGTTTCTGCTTAAGTTTAGACGGATATATAACGGAAATTATTATCATGAAAGAAATACTTGAATAAACGCCATTAAGAACCAACCCAAAGCAGCTACTGGACCTACTTCTGCTCCACTTACAGAAAGAGGGCTCCTTGCCGCCTTGAGGCTATATCAGACTTCAAAATCCGAGTCTGGTGACTGACAAGAACACCTTGGAGTTCTGAAGCCGGTATGGGGTAGGAAACTGGATTGATTAACTGCACCACAAATCCTCCATCTGGTTTACTGATGGGTCAAAAATGGATGAAGGGGCTGGTATGGGAATATATGGACCCAATTTTAGGGCATCCCTAAGCAAACTGAAACTCTTGCAATAGAGATGTGCACTAGAGAGTGTTTACGAAGAACCTCAGGATGCACAAATATATCTTAATCGAGAGTCAGGCAGAGTCGAAAGCTCTAAAAGCACATAGTCTTGAGTGAAAGACTATTCCTGAAACTGTAGGCAAGGGATAATAAACTTACCCTAGCTTGGGTGCCAGGGCATCATTAAAGGAAATGAACTAGTTGGTGAAGTTGCAAATGCAGTCCCTAAGGCTTCATTTGTGGGCTAACAAAAACTCAGTAGGGGGAAAAGATCTGCAGATGGGAAAGCAGTCCCTTGGTGGCAAACTCCGGGAATGAGACAGGTGAGGTTGTTCATCGATTACTCGCCTTACGAGGAACAAATTAAGACTCCTAACGGGCCTTCTGATGGTAAGGGGCGATAAAGTTACCCTAGCTTGGGTGTCAGGTCATTAGCGAATTAGAGGAAATGAACAAGCTGATAAAGTTGCGAAGGCAGCCGCTAAGGCTTTTAGGTCGTGCTCTGTAGGCTAACAGAAACCCAGCGGAGAAAAGAGATCTGCAGATGGGGAAGAAGCACTAAAATGCTCCACTGGTGGCAAACTCCGGGAATGAGACAGGCGAGGTTCATCGATTACTCGCCTTACGAGAAACAAATTAAGACTCCTAACGGGCCTTCTGCTGGTAAGAGCTTGGGTGCCAGGACATTAGCGAATTGAAGGAAATGAACAAGCTGATGAAGTTGCGAAGGCAGCCGCTGAGGAACAAATTAAGACTCCTAACGAGGCCTTTGACAGGGCATAGCTCCGTCAAATATCACCTGAGGTCTACAAGAAATTTCTCAATAGTTTTGTCAGTTTTCCGGGAAATTACAGAAGATCTTCTGTTTGACTGTGCTCAAAAAATGCCAAATATCAATAATCGATGCCTTGCTTATTTGGTGAGCTATTACAATGAGTAGAGTAGCATTAGAAAGAGCATTTCTAGAAGTAATTGAGACAGTTCTCTATTTTGAAAAATTCCTTCTGAATTCTAAGTTGTAGAGAACAATCGTGAAGCACGTTTTTGGATATTTCTCCCTATTTGGCAATAATTTTCTCACAATGTATAGCAAATTGAAAACACGCCCCAAATGCCTTAGAAATTTTCCGGTAGGCGTGTTAGTTTTTTGGAAAATGAACGAAAAGTTGACAATTTTTGCACTTACAATTACCTGTTTAAAGTTGGACCAAAATTTTTGAAGAATTTTGTAAAGTTACTTCAAAAATTACCAACACCTTGATACTTTTAGAGGAGGCACAACTTGGAATATTAGCGTATTTTTCTTTCTCGCAGGTGGATCTAGTAATTTTCGAGCCTTCAAGTCGGCCAAATATCGTTTCATTTGATTCTTGTTTCAAAATTTCATAACAGAATGGGTATTTTCATTGGAAAACTGGATGCAAATAGAGCCTGTATCTTAGGGAATGATCGATAAAGGGCCGGAAATAGACAACATCGAAGGCGGAACGATTTCAATCGGCTGTGAAAGTGCTAGTGGGAAATTCCTGTATGATCCACTAATTTAATTTTAACCGTGTCTATTTTCGGTAGATATTCTAATAGAAAATTAAATTGTTGTAATACGAAAGATAGTTTTCACTTTATCAGAAATGTTAAGTAAATAGGAGCATTTATAACTAGTGCCAACAATAGCAATACGGAACATGATAAAGTGCTTTAATAAAACAAGAAATTCTGCACAGGCGGTTGGTTGTTCGTTTTTCGAGAAATGTTTACATTAATTTTAAATGTGCATATCTATTCTAAATTGTTTTGTATATTCTGAGTCTATTGTCTGGACTGTAAATAGAGGAAATGAAAAGGCACAACAAAGCACAATTTTTCAATTTGTCAAACATTTCATTAATAACAACAATTATAGAGATAAATCAATATTAATGGCAGTAAGGGTGTGCCATATTCATTTAGTTAGTTGGCATTAATCAAAACTGAACATGGAAGGATTTCCAAGAACTTTATTGATTCAATAAAATCGGACTAATTCCAACAAAAAAACAACGGGAAAATTGAATGCACGCTTTTGGGCCGATTTTACAGGAGCACTTCCGCCCCAACCGCTGGACTTCCGGCAAAATCCCAGTCCGGCCGCTATGCGTAACGCAATTATTAAATCTACCTCGACGATGAAAATTTGATGATTCGATCAGCAAGAGTGAGCAGTTTTTGCCCGTATTTCTCGTCCCGGTGGTGATTTTTTAATGCCGCGTAATGTTGAGCAAATGAGACAATCGAAAAAAAATTGATAAAATCGTGTTCATTGTTGATGTTGAGAGAAACAAGAGAATTCCGGATAAATTCGTTGGCCAAATGGAAAAATCCATGGGAAATAAACATCCTGTAAAAAAAATCCATGTAATTTGTTTTGAATTCATAGAATCTCTTTAATGGTGTGAAACTCGACATCGATATCGCTAGAGAATTGAATGAATTGCAAAAAACTGTAATCCTCTTAATTCCAATGGTTGATCTGATTGATGAAGCGTACATTACGCTGTTAATACTGATCTTTAAAGGTTTATCCCAGTTTTTTTTCACCAAGTTCTATATTACTGCGAATTTCCGAGAGAACTCCCAATGGATACATTATTGTTTAAGCTACTAAAGAAGAATATTAGGTAACAATCGATAATACAAATAATAAAGGAGAATCATTGTATCAATTTGAAGCGAATTATGTCTTATCAACGGCTGGATCAATACTCGTCTTGCTTTTATAACGAAAATAACAATAAACTCGTTCGGATAATTTCTTGTTCAAATAAAACGAAATCTCCAATATTCGCTTCTCGACTTTTCAATAAAAATTTCCGAAGGATCCACGTGTTGATTGTAAACGAAAATAGAACGGAAACAACCCCCAATAGTTCCGATATGAATTGTTAATCAAATAACGGATTTACTTGACTAAACTACATTGGATTTATCTCGCAAGTTTGGTTTAATTGACAACGAGCTCTTCACAACTCATGTATTGATCAATATAGAACTCCTGTGTGTGTGCGTTTGAAAGGGCTCGTATAAAGACTAAAAGCGACACGTTTCTAGCAGATACTAGCGTTTGATTGGGGCGTCTCTTCAAGCAGTGAATAATGACAATGATGATGATGCTGATGGTAGCTTCACCGGTTTCATTGAAATTAACAATTTGTCAAATGTCAGGCCAGAGGAGCGTTACAGTTGAATTATAAGGGCATATATCGATCAGACGTTGGCTTTTTCGGGAGGACTGGTGGAAAATTTCTAAAATCAATCAACGGACGAGTCGACGAACTTGAAAGGTCACAAATTGACAATATTTGGGCGAAACTATCGGTGTGGAAACTCCAAAATAGAGGTTTTATTTTGATTTGAATGTCTAGTCGTTGTTGTTTACCGGCTCGTTTCAATTCATCTATTTCAATGCAACTTCTATATATTTATTTATTATTTAAACTAAAGTCTTTCTCTTGTTTATGCATTTTTAACTTTGACTCTTTATCAATGTTTCAATCGACAAAATACAGTTACCGGTCCTATCATTTGATGGATGTTGTTCGGAAAACTTTCCACACACTACAACCTACACAAATAACAAATTTTAAATTATTTCCAACTTTAGAGCACGTGAAAATCTCAAACTCATTAGTGACTCTGCAAATGACGATATGGATCTCTGTTTTTGGTTCCACAACTGCGGAATTTCCACAGAATTTGGGTTTTTGACTTTTTAAATATGAGAAAAATACGGATTTATTGAAATTTTGAGATCTAAAGTCGCTCTATTTTCGGTTCAGTGTCCGCAAATTGCCATTTTTATCATCGATATTAGGAGGCCCATGCCATTGTCTTTTCAATTTGAATCTAAATACGAAAGTTAATTGAACAGGAATTTTTAATAAGCCGAAATCTTGCTTGCCTTTGGAAATATCGCAAAACTTAAAACAAATCTAAAAACAGCATTTTAGTATAAATTTAAGGACTTTTCTCATAGAAAAATTCCGATTTAATCTCGAATTACAAAGAAAAATTTTGGAGCATGTTTCTTCGTAATATTTGACAATATTTTTATAGTTTTCCCTATAACTCCAAACGATTCTGACAGAGTTTAAAGAAAATGGAAAGAGCTCTCCAAATCTCTAAGAAATTTTCCAATCGGCAGGCTAATTTTCCGAGAAATTGCCCAAAATTGAAAGGTTTATTTTACGGCGATTTGGTATCTAAAAGATACTAATATTTGATAATCGATAACTCGCTTATTTTCGTAAATATTACAACGAATAAAACAGAATTAGAAAGAACAGTTCAAGTAGCATCAGGAAAAGTTTTTATTTTGGAAAATACCNGGAGCATTAGAGAAAGTTTTTTGTTCTGGAAAATTTTACTTAAATTTGGATTTATAGACGAAAATCTAGGAGTATCACTTTTTTCTAAACTTTTGCACTAAACTATTACTATAATTTCGCTAATAATTTAGCTAAAATTTCAAATTAACAAACAATTTTTGCAAATTATATAGAAAATGGAAAATGCTTTCCAAATATACAAGAAATTTTCCAATCGATTTGCTAGTTTTCCGGAAAATTACCAAAAATTGAAGAGCCTCTATTACACCTGTTTAATAATCGAAAACTCGCTTGTTTAGAGGTAAATAAAATAGTTTTAGAAAAAGAATTTGAAGGAATTTCCGACAAATGTTCAATCCCAAATCTTTCTAATTCCATTTCAGCTAGAATCTGCAGCATAACAAGCAAGAAACCGTGCATTTGCCGCACGCTACATCGATGAAGATCTAGTACGAGTTTCAAATCTCCACCGGGACTAAAACAGTCCAGTCCTCTCCTGTTGCGAATACAATTCAACTACATTTAGCAAATTAATTTACAATTTTGATACTCGTTAAAGTTCTCCTACAAATTCAATTAATTTGTCTTGTAATAAAACAGTCGTTTGAGCAAACACAAAGGCGTGTCATTGAAACTTCTGAGATGCTGCCAACATGAGAACGAGCAATAGAAACGACCTGTAAAGCTAATTTTTGGAAAAATCCTAGCTAATCAGCAAATTTTGAACAATAGCCCGATTTTCTACGACTTTGGGCAATTTTGCGAATATAAAATTGATAAGTTTTACTACAATTTAGCCATCAAGTCTCATTAATTCAACGATATATCAGTTGGAAAGGTATAATTATTATTATTGGACACACATACATTGGAATTAATAAATTCTCTATCAACTCCAATTATTTCTATTTATTTTATTGTACAAACATGCACTCAACACATAAAACAAACATCAATATCAATTGAACTAGTTGCTTTCCAGAATTATCGTTTTATTCGTTCGATAATTGAATCGTTGCTAGATTCTTTCCACGCAAAAAGACGCTAATAAAAAGACTGCCAGCAATCATGAAATTGGCAATTCCATTTAAAATTTCAAACACAAACCACCAATCTTCCCGTTTTCCCAACCGATATTAGGTGGAAGCAATTTATGTACGTTGTGCATTTTAAGAAGACATACGAGCGAAATATGTATGTATGCTAATAGACAATTTTCTACCTTCCAGCCAATAAATAAGAGCGAAACTGTGGAAAAAACAACACGAAACTTGAGCGAAATGAAAATATCACAACAGTAGAGTTGACTTGTGATTAACATCAAATATTTACGGAATTTCGAAGGGTATTCCCTTCTTATTGAATGATCGGAAGAGGATAAAGTTGCATAACTTGTTTGAAATAAAATCTTGCCAGTTTTGTGGCAAAAAACTCTTCTACAGTACTGGCAACTTAGCAGAAAGTCCAATACATTTGGGATTCAACAATAATAGGACTTTATTTACACGATTGTGTCGGTTTTATCTGGGTCACTATCATATCCCGAAAACGTAATGATTTTTAATAAAATCATTGGGGAGTAAAAGTTTTATTTTAAAATCGGTCGATAATAAAATCGCAAATAAATACAAAATGAATTTAGTCGATTAAACAGCAAATGCAACGAAATTAATTACTTATTGTTGGCATTTTAATGCAATTGAAAACAAATATTTACAGATTGTTCAGCTTAACAACGACGAATTGTATGGAAAACTAGCAATACCCAATATTTACAATGTTCGATTTGAAAATAATCCAATAAAATTAATTAGATAACGCCACGTTTGCATTAATTGATAATGAAGATTGATAATTATAAAAATTGAACTGAGAGCTTCAAACCCTATCAGTTCTGCTACAAAATTCCACCATGAAATACAAATTTTTCGGTAATCTGAGCCACAAGTCTCGAAACCACAACATATCTGCTGAATGTGCTATTTCGAAAAACTTGATCATTTTGGACGTTGTTTTCGGAAAAACGGAGAAGAAAATTAAAACGGGAATGGGTTGATCTTGAAGCCTTAACTTTTCTTGATCTACCTACATGTGTTTAATTTCATTTTATTGATTATACACGCACTTGTACTACTGAATGTTAACACACTTTTTTCGGCTAAAAATGCGGTTTTTCGCAATTACCAGAAAATTCCGTTTGATTTTCCAAATTTCATGGGGTTATAGACGTACAAAATTGAATTCTGAATCGAATGCGATATGCCCCATTTCGATATCTTTTGTCGTTTTTGAGTTATACTCGCGAATTGTTTCTCATTGTTTCTTATGGGTGATTGAATGTTACCCTTCAATTCGAGCGACAGCCTTAAGGCGTAAATTTCCACAACTGGCGCAATTTTTGAATAGATGATAACGAGTTGAGACAGTTATTAAAATACAAACCGATAATCCCCAACATATCCGGATTATCTGCAGTTTGAATCTGTGTTTTATGAATAAAATGGTCAAATATGACAAAACCACGATGATAAGTTGAATTTGATTCAACCTATTTCATCAGTTTGTTAAATATTCAAAATGGCATCGAGGGGATTTATTGGGGAATCAAATCGACTCGAATCGATAACAGAAGAGTTGTACGAAACGGAACACTTTGTATACGCATTTAAAATAAGTTCAGAATGAAACTAAGCCGTAACGGTTTTGTATAAAGATTGTTGGATCAGGGTTTGTGTCAATAGGATTTTGGACGGACAGGCAGGTAAATCCCCAAAATTAAATCCACAATATAAATAAAGATAAGGGTAGATTCCCATGATGAACTATATATGTTTGATTTAGATTTATTCCAATTTATCTCCGAAAATTATACAATTTTTGGGGTGATTCTGCTGAATTATTATTTTCTGAACATGTTCGTGTCGGTGAGACAGAACAATAGTTGTACAAAATAGAATATTCCACCTACAACTAATCATTTGATTCCCACAAAGAGACGAAATCAAAAAAGTTGTTTTGATTCAATTTCAAAGTGCAACCGTTCCTGAATCAACAACAACTTTAACACGACAGAGAAACACGAATAGGGGTGGAAATTCAATAGAGGAAAACAGGCCAATTTTTTCACCCTACCAGTTTAGAAATTCATGGATTTCTACAAATAAACCAACAAATATATGCATGAAAATGTCAAAAATAAAACTGTACTACATGTTATTCAGCTAAGGGTGATTAGAGCAATATTTTAGGGATTTATAAGGGAGTCCCTGGGGATCATTTTGGCAAAACTTGGGCCTCGTAGCTCATTTGAAAGTTGGCCAAAATACGCTGAATTACGCGATTCAGCATAACTTGAGAATGGGGTAGAATTATTTCGCATTTATTCTCGAATGATCGAGCTACGAGGTTCAAATTTTGGTAAAATCTTCTCAAATTAGACCTTTAGTATTTTTCAAATCGCTCGTCATGAATAGACTTTATAGGGGGTAGTTATATCGATAATAATTAGTCATTGTTAAACGCTTACCTGCTGGCCGTTGAATTGACACTGGTGTTCGATCGTGATCTTCGATTAATTATTGAATCGCCACAATTGACCACACCACCCTTATTCGTGATGCTGAATGTGCGCAATCGATAGAGATCATCGCTTGATCGTGGATTATAAGCTTTCTCCGGTAATGAACAGACACGCGGCCTTATATGATCTGGAACTGAAACGAGAAAAATCACAATTTTCTAACAAAATAATAACAATAAACTATGTTTCAATAGAGTAGTTATCGATTTTATCGCATGGCAAACACATTTCCATTAGTTTAAATTAGGTGTGCACGAAAGGACCGCCATCTTATACAAAAATCGATTCAGGTGTTGATAAATCAACAAGTAGACAGGGTTGAATTTTTTCTGAGTACACTTTAGAAAATCGCTAAAACAACGAGCAAATCAACAGAAAACAATCTGTTATAGTCAGTAGAAATTCTTGAAAAAAAGCGAAAATCAAAAGTAACCCTGGCAATGATTTTTCATTTAATTCCACCCCAGGGTAGCGTCGTTATTTGAACTGTTCTGCTACCTGTCCAGTTAAAATTTTAACTTTTGATTATAGATATGTTGGAATTGTGTGTTTATAGATCGATTTTCTGCATGTAAACTACCCCTCAAACTACCCTCCGGAATAATTGACGTCGATTTTAAATTAGATAGAATATAACTATTGGCTTTAATATTCATTACAATTATAATTAAATGGTAGAGTTAGATCGTTTATTTGATTAAACAAAAGGCTTTTGTTAAAGATTGTGACTCTATTATATTGTCGCTAGAATGAAGTTAAACCCTTAAATTAAACAGAGATAAGAACTATTCTTAATACCAGTGGCTCGCTTATAATCACCCACTCTTTCATCTGTTGATTTCGTTCGTTTAAGTCACGAGCCGCCACTGTCTAATATACATGATTGGCAATTAAAATTAGAACCATCGACACCCTATCAAAACATCCAGTCTAATAGTGAGAATGGCCAAATTTAATTTCTCCAAAGATTTAGGTTAATAAACACAATTAAAATATCAACATTTAAGATTAATCCCTGATATGAGCCTTATTGGCCCAAGGGAAAGAAATTTAATTACTCATCATCGGCTTAAATGGAAGTTTCATTGGGCATTATTATTCTTCCCCAATTTAATCCAATCCTGGTTTGTCCCTATCCCCTTTTTCGCCCTCGTATCATCAAATCTTTTGTGTAAGGTTCCCTTTTCACCATTTTTTCGCTGCTATTGTTGTTCAGTCTACTTTCTTGATTAATTTACGTGTGTTAAGTGAAAGCGGGAATCCTGTGTGTTGTTTTCTAAGGAAATTCCAATTAATTTCCCCTTTTTCCACTCTTTTGACAAACAAACCAACACATACCCGAATATAATTATATTAAATATCGCTAAGATTTGGTACAGCATAGCTTTTATAATCAAATGAAGCGGGGAGGCAGCCTTTTAAATTCTAATTTCATCCAACGATCGATACAGATGCTAATAATGTAAAGAAATTGGAATCTAAATAATAATAATACTAATGGGGTTGTAGAAAATTGAGGCGACAAGGTCTTATAATCTAAAATCTGGAATTTGTTGGTTTATTTTTACCTGCTTAATGTCGAAATTGTTGCTGGAAATGACAGTAATCGTGATGATGAAAGGCAGTTGTCAAGAGCGAATCAAGTCACAAAATAGACGATTTTATAAGGGTTGTTTATTTGCCTTTGAAATAGTCAAAACATTTCTTCGAGTCGTCTAATTATAGAGCCGACATGTGTTATTTATTTAATGAAGAATAGTAGAATTTAGAATCTATAGAAAGGTCCCCGGAGATCATTTGAGCAGATTTTGAACTTCGTAGCTCATCGATCTACAAGTTTTTCAAGCGAGACGCAATTTCTAATAACCTACCAAATATCAGAACTTCCCTTATAAACTGTATATTTTTAATTCGACAACCCTTTATGTTAACTGATCTAGGCGAAACTCCAATTCGACCTTTTACACGATTAGGTGGATTTTGAATTGGTGCAAAGAAGGCTCAATTTGGTAGCAATTAAGACTTTTGACTTCAAAGAAATTTTCGCTCGAAATACGCCCAGGAGTGATGCTCAAATTTAAAGCGGTTACTTCAAGATTATCGAACATATCAAAGGCAACAAAAACACCCCTTATTTTCGTCTCTATTGTTTCATCAACATTGACCTAAAATTCCCATCCTTATAGCAACACTTTCAGGCCGAAAGATAGCAAAAGTGTTTGAACTTCACCAGGAAATTAATCGACAATTGAATTTATTTCTCGATTATAACAAAGTTCTCTTGGTGGTATTTAATTAAAGGCAACTTTGTTAAATATGTAGAATTGTAATAGATTTTGTTTAGACTGAAAAGTTGATATTTTATGAACGATGATGAATTTATTTTCATGTCTAAACCACCCAAACTAACTGAAAATCAATAGTCGTTCTCTAACTGGCAGATAAATCGTTAAACAACTACCAGAAAACAAAACGCAAATATTCGTTCAACAAGATTAATGAGGATGCAAATAAAAGTGGGGAGATTATTTAAAAACAATTCCTTTTACAAAAAAATCCACTCAATCTATTGCAATTCGCAAATGATTCTGGTCTAATTTCAGTTCGCATGAAAATAATTGTTTTAACAAGGGACCTGTTGCGCACAAAAGGGTTGGAAATGTGAAATTCATGCCGCCTTTGCTGTATCAAAAATCCATTTGGTATCCCACCAAGCCAAATTTATTCATAAATACATCGAATATTTCTGAACGAATTACGAATTGTGGACAGTAAAGGACTGGACGAGGCGGATAGACGGGGTTTTCGCTATTAGGAGGCGAATGCCATTGCCTTTTGAATTGTTTATAACCATTTTTAATGAAGGATAACTCGCGTATTTTTGAGAGAATCACAAAAATCGGAACAGATGTAGAAAAAGAATTTCAAGGTGGATCTAAGCCTTTTTTTGATTTTGGAAAAGTCCGATTTAATCTTGAGTTACAGAGGAAAATTTGAAGCACGTTTTCACTATTACTGTTTTCTTCATAAATTAACTAATGTTGTTTATTTTTCAATGATGATAGTGAAATTTATAGAAAATGGACAGCGCTTTTCAAATCTGCAAAAAATTTCCCAAACGGTTTGCTTATTTCCCAGGAAATTGCCAAAAAATTAAGCTCCTTTATTTTAGTACCGAAACAATGCCAATTTTTAATCGATATTTCTCTTGTTTGAGGACATATTGCAATAAATCAGATAACATTAGAAAACGCATTTCAAGGAGCATCAGGGTAGGTTTTTCGTTTTGGAAAATTTCACTTCAATTTGGATTTATAGATGAAAATCCAGGAGCAGGAGCATGATTTTCCGCTAAATTTTTGCACATTTTTTTTTATATTCCCCGATAATTTAGAGAATATTGTAAATTTATGAATGATTTTTGCACAGTGCATAGAAAATGGAAACTGATTTTTAAATCGTCCAGAAATTTTCCAACCAGCAGCCAGTTTTCTGGGAAATTGCCAAAAAGTTAAACGCCTGTGTCACACTTTTCCCCGATTTGCTATCTAAACAATGTGGATTTTTAATAATCGATATTTGCCTTGTTTGGTGATATATAGCAATGAATCGGGCAATATCAGAAAGAGCATTTCAAGAAGCATCAGGGGAAGTTTCTTTATTTCGGAAAATGTGACTTGAATTTGGATTTATAGACGAAAACCTAGGAGATTGATTTTTCCATATTTTTGGCACGTTTGGCTATATTTCCGCTGATAATTTGGCCGATATAATCAATTAACGAATGATTTTTGCACAATATATTGAAAATAGAAAGCGCTTTCCAAATCTCCGAGAAATTTCCCAATTGGCTTGCCGATTTTCCCGAAAATAGCCATAATTTGAAGACCTTTTTTTTTTTTGATTTGATGTCCAAATAATGCCAATATTGAATAACCGATAACTTGTTTATTTGCGTAAATATTGCAATTAATTAAAAAGCATTAGAAAGAGCATTTCATGGAGCATTAGAGAAAGCTTTTCATTTTGGAAAATTCCGTTAGAATTTGAATTGATGGTTGAAAATCTAGCAGCATGATTTTTCTGTATTTTTGCACATTTTCCTATATTTTCGCCGATAATTTAGCCGATATTACAAATTTACGAACAATTTTTGGAGAGTAGATAGAAAAATGGAAGCACTTTCCAAATGTCCAAGGAATTTTCCAGGAAATTGACAAAAATTGAAAAGCTTACACTCCACCTTTTTCTCAATAACTCGCTTATTTTGGGGCATCTTGCTAATTCAGTTTCGGTAGGACAAAAAGCGGGAATTGTCGCACGCTACACCGGGCCCAAAATCATCCAATCCGGCACTGACAACGAGAAGACAAATTGATAGAAACCAAGCAAAATCAAGCAAGATGTTGAGCGAACAAGGGCGCATATGAAGACCGGACGATTGATAGCAAATCAATCAGTTTTTCCAACGTCTAATAAAGACTGTTCTAAGAGAAAAACTGCCAGATTTCAACCCTAACATTACCACATAATAAATTCCAATACTACCATCGTCTAGGGACTTGTATGATGACAATAATGGTAAACTATGTTGGTTTAAATGGGTTATTACTGAAACTATAGGGGCCGCTATAAGAATCCACCATTAACATTTCCCCTGCGAGACCGATAAATTTCAGACAACGCTTCTGGAGCTTATATATCTAGAGAAAAACAATTTCCATTGTTAATCGATATTGTTGTCTGTCCCCGAGCTGGTTATTGTAGCGAAAATCCTGGACAATAGGGGCGATTATTTCGATTAGTTCTAGTGTTGTGATAATCTTAAATGTATTCCGCACAACGTGTTTTAAAATGTAAACGTACAAAGCCCCGAATAAAAATCGTTTGTATTTTATCTGGTCTAGCTTGCGGCAGGCAAAAAACGAAAAACTCCAAAGCCGTTATCATATTTTAGGTAGGTTGATTCCATTTTAATATACGATAAATAAATGTACATTTTTAGATATGCGGCCATAAATTCTTGTCTGTTCACTTGGAAATTGTTGTAAATTGATTAAACAATCTCATTAATTTATAATCGGCTTTCAGTCAATTTCACCCCTTTAAACGCCTTTTAAATCGCTTCGATTCAATAATGGAATTCCTCGAATTTTAACTGACGCTTTCGCTATCAAATAATTTCACTCACCTGGCAATTCGAGAAAATTCGAAGTCCTCCTCTGGCGTCCTCTCACCGTATTTTGGAAATTCAACGGGCCGATATCCTCATTGGACACGTTCGATAGATTCGAAGCGACCGAATCGCGGGAGCCCCTCCGCGATGCCAAATACGCCAAACCGCCCTTTATCGAGCCCTTACGTCTTGGTGAACTCGGCCGACTCAGCGATGTCATCGTCGTATTGGCCGCATCGTCGGTCAAATCGGTTAGATCGGATGTCGATTTGCGGCACCGATGCACGGTCTTTTCGCTATATTCGGACAGATTTGTTGTATTGATTGATTTGGTTGATGAGTAGCGTTCATCGTAGCCGGGGTTCGTACGGATGTTGCATTTCGGTTTTCTTGTTGTTTTGTCTTTGAAGGATGAATGGCGCGGCGTTTGGCGGTAATTCGAACATGTCTGAAATGTTGGGTTGTTGATACGATGGTCGGAATCTAATGAATGGCAAACTTTGTATTCGATATCTTGATAGTCGCCGGTTGGGTGTTTCGTAGTTGACTGGTATTCGAGGCTGGATTTCGAGTTTGAATCCGTCTTGGACGACTGATATTGCTGCCTGAAATTCCCAAAGAAACAACATTAAAACTACTCAATTCTACAATTTTGCGAAATTTGAATTATTGACACGGTTAGAAAATGTAAGTTAAAACTTAAGTTGGATCGTCTGTAAAGTCGGTTTATATTTTATTCAACAGACGAAAATTCCATATTCGAAACGCGACTTTACAGTCTGTCTGTGTGTATAAAATAAGTTGAACGAAAGTTAGTCTCGCTTTAATTAACTAAATTTTCACGTAGACTTTTACAACAAATTCCAATTATCGGTTGTAATTTGCTAGTATGTACAGTTATTTATTAATCGACTACTAAAAACGAATTGGAGCAGAATCAAATACAAGAATCTATTCGAATTTTAATGACTTTTAATAACGTGTATACAGTATTGGCGATATCAACTCAAAATACACAATCAATTCCAAATTGGTGCAGATCTAAATGCAAATTCGAAGCAATTTTCTACAAACAGTCTGCCCCTATCTGACTCTATAAAAATGCACAATAAAAATGAAAAATACTACAGAAAAATGACAGTTAAACCAACATAATCCTCAGAGTTTACACAATAAACATCAGAAATATTCAAACGTACGGGTTTTTATTCAAATTTATTCGCAATTCGGAATATAACAAGTTTCAGGCAAATTCAGCACGTTATATTTGTATTGTTCTACCATTGATACCACGATTAGGAGGCCCATTCCATTGCCTTTTCAATTTAAATTTAAATATGAAAGATGATTAAACAGACATTTCTAATAAGCCGATATCTCGCTTGTTTTTTGGAATATCGCAAAGATTTAAACAGATCCAAACAGCATTTCATCTAAGGCCGTTTTCGTTTTGGAAAAGTCCGATCTTGAGTAACACAATTAAATTTTGAAGCATGTTTGTCGAAATATTTTGCACTATTATTGTTTTCCTTATAAATCAACTAATGTTATTTATTTTTCAATGATTCTGATAGAGTTTCGAGAAAATGACATTCAACAAATTTCCTAATCGGTCTGTTAGCTTTCCAGGAAATTGCCAAAAAATTCAATTCAGTGTTCAAACACTGCCAATATTTAATAATCGATAACTTGCGTATTTTCGTAAATATTGTAATAAATAAAACAGCGTCAGAAAGAGCATTTCGAGGAGCATTAGAGAAGATTTTTCGTTTCGGAAAATTTCACGTGATTTGGAATTATTGAAGAAAATCTATATTTCTGCACGCTTTTCTGTATTTTTGCCGATAATTCGGCTAATGTTATAAATTTCTGGATGATTTTTGCAAAGTAAATAGAAAATTGAAAGCGCTTTCCAAATCTCCAAGGAGTTTTCCCGAAAATTGCCAAAAATGAAGGCCTGTATTGCACTCTTTTTCGATTTAGTGTGGAAACAATGTCAATATTTAATAATCGATAACTCGCTTATTTTGGATAAGTAGAATCGTAATAGAAAGAGCATTTCAAGGAGCATTAGAGAAAGGTTTTCGTTTTGGAAAATTTCCTGTGATTTGAAATTATTGAAGAAAATCTATATTCCTGCACACTTTTCTACATTTTTGCCGATAATTCAGCAAATGTTACAAATTTTCAAACGATTTTTGCAAAGTAAATAAAAAATTTAACGCACTTTCCAAAACTCCAAGGAATTTTCCCGAAAATTGCCAAAAATGAAGGCCTGTATTGTCCTCTTTTTCGATTTAGTATGGAAACAGTGTCAATATTTAATATCGCTTTTTTGAATAAGTAAAATAGCAATAGAAAGAGCATTTCAAAGAGCACTAGGAAAAGTTTTTCGTTTTGGAAAATTCCCTGTGATTTGGAATTATTGAAGAAAATCTATATTTCTGCACACTTTTCTGTATTTTTGCCGATAATTCGGCTAATGTTATAAATTTCTGGATGATTTTTGCAAAGTAAATAGAAAATTGAAAGCGCTTTCCAAATCTCCAAGGAGTTTTCCCGAAAATTGGCAAAAATGAAGGCCTTTATTGCACTCTTTTTCGATTTAGTGTGGAAACAGTGTCAAGATTTAATATCGCTTTTTTGAATAAATAAAATAGCAATAGAAAGAGCATTTCAAAGAGCATTAGAAAAAGTTTTTCGTTTTGGAAAATTTCCTGTGATTTGGTATTATTGAAGAAAATCTATATTTCTGCACACTTTTCTACGTTTTTGCCGATAATTCAGCAAATGTTACAAATTTTCGAACGATTTTTGCAAAATAAAGAGAAAATTCAACGCGCTTTCCAAAACTCCAAGGAATTTTCCATTCAGTTTGCTAGTTTTCCCGAAAATTGCCAAAAATTGAAGGCCTGTATTGCCCTCTTTTTCGATTTAGTGTGGAAACAGTGTCAATATTTAATATCGCTTTTTTGAATAAATAACATAGCAATAGTAAAAGCATTTCAAAGAGCATTAGAAACAGTTTTTCGTTTTGGAAAATTCCCTGTGATTTGAAGAAAATCTATATTTCTGCACACTCTTCTACATTTTTGCCGATAATTCAGCAAATGTTACAAATTTTCGAACGATTTTTACAAAATAAATAGAAAATTGAACGCGCTTTCCAAAATTGAAAGGAATTTTCCGATCGACTTGCTAGTTTCCCCGAAAATTGCCAAAAATTGAAGGCCTGTATTGCTCTCTTTTTGTATTTAGTGTGGAAAAGATGTCAATATTTTGTAATCGATAACTTGCATTTTTTCGATAAATAAAACAGCATTANCATTAGAAAGAGCATTTCAAGGAGCATTAGAGAAAGTTTTCGTTTTGAAAAGCGCACCTAATTCTGATTCGGTCATTAGAATCTGTTTGAAAACAAGCACGCCCCATCAATGAATGGGGCAAGTTTAGAATCGCCACCAGATTCAAAATAGTCCAGTCCGGCTCTGAATTAATTTATGGTTTTAGTCGCATTTGCCATCGTCGTATATTCCATACTTAACCTTAATCATTACGAGAATTAGGGTTGTTCTAATAATTATGATTAGAAATACAGGATTATTTAAAATGAGTAATTCTACATTATTTATTAATATACTCTATTGGCAAACATTACTAGAAACACTATATTTTAATTACTTTCATCACATGGAATTCTCCCCATTCCTTTTGAAAATCGAGCATTAGCGTGTCACCTTTGGTATTGACGTAATCTAACCGGAAACACGTAAATGAGTGCAGAAGTAATAATAATTCATTATAATGTTATGGCACATTAAAATAATTACGCTCAATTTTATGCTTTTCGTATTTATTTCGATGTACATAAAATAGTTCAAATCACACTATCTTGGGCAATATTTCAGCTATTGAAAATGCTACTGTGCCGCTTTGGTGTAATAGTGTCAGTTATTATACAGAAAGATTTTTATTCCGAAGAAAAGTTGGCAAAAGTCTTAGCTTATTAGGAAGTCGGTCAAAAGACAATTTCTTTATCATATTTTTGGTAGTTATTCTAGGCCATTTTACCTGTAAAAGTTTCACTGATCGAATTTTGGCTTATGAAATGGTGAAATTGCCACTTCCACCCGGTTCAAATTGAAAAAACTCCCATTTAAATCAAATAGATCAATGGATTATTACCTGTGGAATAATTTACTCGTCCGTTTCGTCTTCGGCGGTGATTGTAGATTGAAATTGAACGTTTCACCATCCTTTTGAATCTCATCGTAACTGAAATGACGCGGTGATCGTGGTGATCTCGGTGATCTTTGCGACAAATTCGGCGACACTGCACCACCATTACTATTAATCGAGCTGTTATTAGAATTTTGACTATTGTTGAAATCGAAGACTTCTACAGTTTCCGATGGACTGCTCAGTTGGACTTTCGGTGATCGGACACTGATACTGTTCGGACTGGGCAATGGTGGTGGGTAATTTGGTGATTTTTGTATTGATGTTTGTCCGGAAGAATGGGGGTGGTGGTGGTAGTAAACGGATGGACTTCGGGGTGTCGACGTGCTAGCCGGTGATGAATATGACGATTTTGGTAGGACTGGTGCGGTTCGTCGGGATTTCGCCGAACCAGTCCGTGAAAAATGGCCGTTATCAGTACCACCACTACTGTTAGTGTTATTAACTTTCATCTTGGAGAAGTTTGCACGAATTAAATTCGAATATTACGCATTCCTGTCACCTGGAATAAATCACGATAAGTATCTGGGATTTATGTCGTGACTCAGTTTAAGTGCTATATTTACCTAATCTGTTATCATTAACGTACGAATAACAACATGCAAACTTTACTCGATATTAATTCAGTATAGTTGCGGGTTCGATAAGCGGCAGACTCACCTGAAATTCAGCAGTTCTCTCGTCGACTGTCGCCAGCACACTAGTACACAAATCCACTATCCTGCGGCTTTGTATCCAGGACGAAGGACTCCACGACTAACCTCAAATTATAAAATCAATAATACAAACAAAGATAGCGATATTGAACAATGTGCACATCCAATTCGTACAGAAATAGCCTGTCAAGAAGCCCGGGAAAACGTATTTTCCACATGCAGGGTGAAGACCATACACACAAAAAAACGACATAAAACAATAAAAAATTCAACAAATCCAGACGACAAAACAAAACATATACATCAAGTCTGGGATTCAATAAACCAGGCGTTGCGTGAAATAAATAAACTGGAAATTTCGTATTTATTATCCAGAAATTCTCATCTAAATAAGTTTAATAACGGGGATTGTGTACGAATAAAGTCGCAAAATGCGATATTATTACAGTATAGTCGTGTAAACAGCATGAGTCTGCGTACTGAAATCTGGCAACAGGTAGCATTAGGGGTAGAAAACAGGTGGGATGTGCCCCACTTACATCCCTCGCTCTATGATAAAACATGTAACAATATACGAAAATTATATGGGGTGAGGAAAAGGCCAAATCTGATGATAAATGAGTTCTTTTCCATCCCCCCATCGCCCTCGTTCATCCGACAACTGAACAAATCATGAAAATACAGAAACTGTGGAACAATAGAGCAAAATAACGACTCGAAAATGAATTCCAAATGATTGTTCCAAATGACTAACTAGTATTGTTGGCGAGATAACAATGGGAAGTTAAATTTCCACTGTCTGATGTCACTATCATTCATAATTAAGGCATTTTCCAGTAGACGATACATTCAATTGAATATTGGACGAATTATGGAATGCAATCGGTAACAAGCAAGAATACCTGCAAGTTTTGCTATTGTGTGTCAAAAAGTGTAAAAACCGTACAATTCGGTAGAAAAATTGTATGTAAATTGCGTTTTATGGAAATGAGACGGAATTGGAATAATGAATTCAACAGAAGAAATCTTAAAGAATGCAAATTAAAAGAAAAATAACGACAGTTTTTGCACAAAAGGAAAATTACAAAAAGTTGGATTTGCACATTAATTTCATTCCACGATGCAGACAAAACAACACGATTCAATGCTGAAAAACGCCATGAAATTTACAATTTATGCCCAATTGCTTCAGCCTATTCGGTGTAATTACTAGGCGATTTGGAATTCTTGTAGAATACTATATTACTACTACATTAGAACTTCATAGCTCATTGGGAAATTGATTCTGTATTTCAACATTCTCGTAAAATAATGAAGACTGATTAGAAGATCATGACAAAAAGAGAGATTGATAATGAATGAATCTTCATTTGCTACTGTAAAGCGGTTTTTATCTAACTTTCCGATAAGCTACGAAGTCCTAATCTTGCCAAAATATTCCCTACAAATTCTTGAAATAATTTCTGAAATCGCCCAGCGGCTAATTATACTATCTACTTGGTATGGATTGTATAATTTTCATCTAAACTATCCAATATTTAGTTCCTACACTAGAAC